>CAMPET010000269.1:9996-74308 GCA_946803715.1 Beroe ovata
GGCTGGGAGTGTGGGGGGGGGTGGGTGGGACATTGGGTGCGAATAAAGTGGGGACATTGTTCCATTTTGCGTGCTATTGGATTTCTAGTTCAGAGCTCCTACAGCTGGTCAAGCTGTCGGAAGTTGCAGGTCTTCTGCCGCATACTGAATACTGATTCTCGGTGAATTATCCTCACGTTTCATTCCGATTACTCGGGATTTATGCCGATTGTCGGGAAACCTTGGAGTGGGAGAGGTGGAGTATTTAACAAGCTTTGCAAGTGGTTTGCATTCCACTACATCTAATTACCAGAACTGCATTTCCAATATAATACTGCAGTTCATACACACCTTACTGTGTGTGTTTGTGTGTGTTTGTGCGTCTGTGTGTGTGTTTGTACTGTGTGTGTGTGTGTTTTTGTGTACTCAGTACTGTGAGTGTGATGTGTTGGAAACCTATGAAATATTTCCCTGTGTTTAAACAAGTTACTCTATGGAATATGTGCACACAGGTATCAACAGATATTGCCAGAGCAACAGTGCAGCTCTGCCTCTTCTCCCTTCCTCACCCCTCCCTATTTTACACTTATCCCGACATCGATAAAGCATTTCTTCATGAAACTTTTTCATAAATTCTGCTGTATCCGAACCAATTATCCGAACCAATTATCTGCTGTATCCGAACCAAATATCTACACATTCCTCTCATTTCCAGCGTCTGCCGACCGAAACACGGGAGTTGAGTCAGAGGCTACTCCAGCACGAGGCAAACATGACGTCACCACGACCCACAATCGGACCTCCTGAAAACCTGTGAGTTGGAAAAGCGGGGATCGGAGAGCATGGGGGAGGGAAACTTCAGTTTTAGGGTGGGTGGGGATCGTGAGGATCACCTTTAACGGTGGTTTTTTCTTGGCTTCAAGTTTTTTTTTCTGAATAGGAGAAACAAAGAACCCGGATTTTATATTTCGGAGAAATATGATCGAGAGCTCAATATCATATTTAGTGTGATGTGCACTGTGTACTGTGTGTGTCGGCGAAAATGCATGGCTTCCTCTAGGTTTATGAAAATGAAATCATATTTGGCTAGATGAACTTATAGACTCCAGTATTATTATCATACTCACCAACTTGTATTCTGATGACGTCATCATATCATACACGGAATTGTATTCCTAGAATTAGGTTTTCCGTCATCAGCAATCAGCATGCCACTGAGTCACACGCGGAAACAGAAATGTCGTCGATTCGATGATGCATTTTTGTGAGTAATCAGTAGCTACTCTACTGAGACTATGTATCATCAATCACATAGACTGTACTTTGTACAATGTACATTGCATTGTACGATGTATGTGTACGTATAAGGCTGAACATTGAACAATTAACTGTAAGTTGATCCAATTTAAATCAATTCTAGCAAAACTTGCGGAAATTTTTCATTTCCCATCTTCTGATATTGGTAAAGTCACAGCTATATTTATTACATCATTCTTTACATAACATACCCGGCTCTAATCTAATTTCACATAATATGTTATATGAGCACAGTGTAAGATGAGGAAGTACGGTGAATTATAGTGTCAGAGTGAGAGACCTATTATAATCCTTACACTCAAAATTCTTATTCCAACCGAATACCCGCCAGTTCCTCCCAATCTCACACACTTTTCTCACTCTCGTCTCAACTTCCTTATCTTATTTCTCCTCACCTCCCCATCTCTCTCACAGAGACGAGATCAAGTTCCCCAAGCTGAGGGAATCACGTATCTCACAGCAGCTGGAAGAGTACGGGATCACGTTACAGAGCAGAAAACCGAGCATGTCAGCCGAAAAAAGTGAGTTTCTCCCGCTGTTTTCTCACCTGGGCCACTAATCAGGAATTGCCTGCATTCCCTATCTTAATACGGCCCTCTATGACAGTACATGACTTGTGAAGTTCCAATGTAGGGTATTGTTTGTTTAAGATGATATGTACAATGTACATTGTACATAATACAATTTCTAAGTGCTTTGATCTTACGTTTCTCCATCCCCCTACTTTGCTCTACAATTACCTCCCCCTTGGTTCGAAGTAGTTCGGAATTTGGGATTCTTACCATCACCACTTTACTCGAATATTGTACCCTTTTCAGCACCCACACTTACCCTCTTCCCCCCCTAAGATTTTCCAAATCCTCTCATCCTCTATTCCTCTTATCCTCTATTTCTTAATCCTCTAATCACTCCTCTCCCCAGGTCCTCATGACAAGATGACAATTATCAAGGACCGTGCCCTCCCCTCTGAGGTGACCCCGTACAGGACAGCCAAGAGAAAAGCAGAGCTGAGGAAGATGAATAATGCGCTGCTAAACTGTCTTACTGCCATGTTTAGCAACCAGATATTCAATGCACGGAAGGTAGGAAGATGGTTCTTGAATAATCAAGAACTTCGAGAATGTTCTTTCTTACCATTGCTCTTTTATAGTAGTTCAGGATGATCAAAGATCGCTATCTACGAGAGATAGTATCTTTGAGATCAAGACGATATCTTGATCACATCTGAATTAGTGAGGAGAGAGGAAATGTTTTTCATCTCTCTTCTTCATGTAACGATTTGGATGTAACCGGTTACAGCTCTTAGCGACATTGACGAATGTGTAATTGCCAATTAAGTAATAACTTAATAAGTTACACAATGGATAATGGAGAAGGAGCGTTGTTACGTTGCCTGTATGTGTGATCACTCCATATGTGTGTGATCACATACTAGATTATTCTTTCTATGAATGATCACTCATTCAATGTGTGATCACTCACTTAATGTGTGATCAGTCACTCAAGAACGGAGAAAGGAGAGTGGGTTCTGCATTTCATCCGGAATTCTATTGCTCCGGAGTGTATATTTCAGTTACGAGTCCAAGACACTTATTATTCTCTTTCTCAGCGAAGTGACGAAATTTTGCTCGTGAAATTTCAAATTTTCTTCTTTCTCCTCTTCAGAAAAGGGGGTCTCATCCGATGCCCAATGCCCATAATTTCGCAATTTAGGGGATGACCCCCTAAACACAAACCTAACCCAAATTCAGATCCTGCCCTTGGCGAAAGACGCTCTCGCGTACTCCAGTGTCAGGAATAACTTTGTGGCGGAGCTCAATAAAATCCCCAATTCCTCCACGTCTCTGTCACATTCACAGTTTGACATTCTTGCAGTCCTCATCAACACTGCACTTGAGGTAAGGATTCCTTGGATTTGAGATTTGAACATGTAGTTTCCTAGTGGATTCCATGTTTTCGAGAATTTGAGATCAATTGGACATCCAAGTTTCTTGCTATGTCAAGTTGCCATTATACATTGCGTGTACTGCTTTACCGCAATTTTCGAACGCATGTCTGCAATGTAGAGACCGAGCTCAATTTCAGAATGACCGAGGTGTGGACGCGGGTGACTTTGCTATCAAGATCATGCCGCTAACTGACAAATTCTGTCGGGTAAGTCCAGGATATAGCACTTCATAGGGGTGTTGTTCAGGAATTGATCACAAATTCCAACAGTTTTTTGACAAAATCATCATTTTCTTTTCCCACGCCTGAGAATGATCATCAATGAGGTACTTGACTCAATTATTGTACCTTTTATCTGTCACTCTAAGTTTTCCCTGGTCTAATTTTTCATACTTTTGTACTAAGTACACTGATATACATGACACATAGGTAGGCCGTAGGTACTATCGATGGTAAGTATGGACATTGAACATTTACTTACCAGTGTCAGAAGTACAGTGATGATGATTTAATACGAATACCTACTACTGAGATATATTGGCAGATATCACAAACACACCAGATTTCGTATTATATACTTTCCTATTGACAGATCTACAGAGCAGTAACAGTATTGTTGTGTGTAATTATCGTCAAGTTGACTGTGTGTTTGTGTGTGTTTGTATGTGTTTGTAAGGCTTCCTGCATCAGTTATTGCTGAAATAAGCCGACAGGATGGTTTTATCCCCATCATAATGCGACAGAAATAAGTATCTCAAATTGTGACGAGCACCCCTGCAGGTTTTCTTGCTTGGTTTACAATGATACGGATGTAATTATAAAAAGACAAACCAATGCAGTTATAGCTGATGTGTTTCATCAAAGGAGTTTTTCCGTGTAGATTCAGACTTACACTGTGAAGTAATGACAGGAACAAGCCGTGAACAGATTAAGTGATGAAGTATGAAATGTGCGCGTGTTTTTTGGATAAAGATGTCCGCGTGTGATAGATATCAGCAGTTAATATTAGTTGTGGAAAACGCAAATGCGAGCGAAAAGTTTGACGTTCTCTGAAATGAGAATATTTGATCAAAGATCTAAGCATGTACTTAGATAGCCATTGCTGAAACATCCCAAGTATTTGTGGTCGATTGTCGAGTTTAAAACGTAAAAATGATTGCAAAAAACAAGTTGATTATCAAAGTTGCTTGTTTTTGTTGATTAGAATTCCATTGTCTGGAACATTGTTACGAAGTGACGACTTTCGAAATAATGCTAAGAATGAAATCATGCAATGTGGTGATTTCACTTGTTAATTTTCTTCGGTAAATGTTTGGCTTGGAGCCAAGAAAAACACATTGTACAACCCCTCTTAGATGTTGAAAGCTGAAGATTTTAAAATTGTTACTCACTTCAATCTATGATTGACGTGACGGGGAAACCAACAAACAAAACATTATGTAAATTTCATGCATTATTTACCCTCCTGGATGTGATATGCCTGCTAAGCTTGTCAGGAAGGATAAATTCGAGCGAAACATAAATATTCATGCGCTTCCAGATGTGTGTGTGTGTCAGTGTGTACTGTGTGTATGTGTGTTTGGTTGTGTACTGGAACTGTCACATTATTGACAGTTGATGTCAACTTACACTTGTCTCTCTTGATAAAACTGGATCCAGCCTCAAAATTAGTGAGAATATAATTAGACTAATTAGAGTTAATCGCTCTCTAATTCTCCATATACCCTCGGATATCTGAATATTCATGTCATGTATGATGTTGCTCATCGTCATAATCTTTATGAAGGAGTAGGTACCAGGTGTTTCAAGAGCTTACATATTATTACACACAATATTTAATATTCGTAGCAGTCCAATGTTCATAGCATAAAATCTTATGGGATAAACTAGTAGAATTTTAAGTGAAGTATTGTTGAATTTTGGTGATTGGACATTGGATAACATTCACTTTGTCTACCTCTGAGAATCGAGTTGAATTATGAAGGAGTAGGTACAACTATCAGCGTCTGGTGTGTGCTTGACTGATAGACCTGTTCTATGATTTCACTTCATTTCCGAGAATTGATGCATTTGTACGGAATTGTGTGATTGGAATCTATGCCAAGACTGTGGAAATACTTCCTTGACACCACTCTTCCTTTACACCCTTCTTTAGCAACACTCTCCCTTGACACCACTTTCGCGAACTATAGCAAAGTTTTTCTCCTATCTTGACTCTTCAAACTGTACGTGGGTCTAAGTACAGCATTATGTCACATTTCAACACCATTCTGCTATACAATTACTATAGTACTGCTCATGTATAATACTGCTGTAAACCTTTGGTACCACGAAATTGGACAGCGGACTAAAATTGAATTGGGGAGAGTTTAAATATATATCAAAAGCTAGAGGACAGAATCATTAATCACCCTATACATAGTATCAAGCTAATAATGGCATTTTATGACTCCATGCTTTTAGAAATCAAAAATTACATTAAAAAGTCTGTCGATAGTTTGACAGTTTGCCCTCAGCTGACTGTCTCTGTTTCAGCAACTGCAGTACGGTACAGTTCAGTTTATTTACACGTGCGTGCAGCATCATACCATATGGAGGGACGTGCAGTTCTGGGAACGTGCTTTCTACTGTATCGTGCAGGTAACCATGACAACATTGACACCACTTTGACTCTGACACCACTTTCACTCTGACACCACTTTCACTCTGGCACCGTTTTCACTCTGACACCACTTCTTATTTCTCACCAATTTGACGATGATTGTTTTTCTTGACACCTCCTTTGACACCACTTTCTCCTCAGCAACATATCCTGGATGTATTTGAAACTATGGAAAAGGAGGGAAAACTCAACCTCAGTTACACAGATGAAACGTTGTTGAAAGCGTAAGTTCTCGTGATACCAAGAGCAATCTTACAAATTTTGCGAAAACCCCCTCAAAAAGTTTCTAAAAATAGATCGCGAACTTTCGCGCCATCAATTTCTAAATCACTGATATGGAAGCTTCTTATTGTTCAAGTATTTGCTATGGATATCATTGAGTAGGTAACCATGATTGTTTGTCGAATGTGGTATTACAATACGCAGTACTAGATAATAGTACAACCACGTCAAGTGTGGGGAATGTGTGTCTGTGTCTGTGTCTGTGTGTGTCTGTGTCTGTGTGTGTGATTATAACTACACTTTGCTACATAAATTGGTGTGATAGTGTGAGTGTACACTAATCACGCAATCTCTCTCGCTGCTATGCACTAACATAATGATGCATATGTGTGAGATACTGTCTAAATGGTAAACTAAATTGCATACACTAACGTCACCTAGGTATATTCAACACATTTTCACACACACACACACACACACACACACACACACACACANACACACACGCACACACACACACACGCACACACACACTCGCACACACACACACAAAATTGTACAAACACTGACGTAGAACATACACTAACTTCTGTACATGTGCAATTATAGGGTTTCTGCCTATAACAACAGTACATTGCGCTAATAATAACCCATCATTTCCCGCGAATTCACTCTGTACAATCACACATATTCTGTACGATCACGCAATTCTACAATCAATCACGCTGAATCACACACTTTCACTACGGCTTCTCTCCCCATCTCGTTATTATTTCTTCATTCGAACAGACACCTTCTTTCCAAGCCTATAACTGGCACACGCTTGAGATGACAGAATTATCCTGGCATCTGATTGGTCCAACACCGATTCACTGCTCTTCCCTGATTGGTCGGAAGTCACGTGACCCTGAAAGTGTCCAGCATAAAAATATAATTTTAGGTAAATTCCCTCTCTCTCTCCCTGGCTCGTATATTGATGTTCACAAACATATAGTACAGCTTTGTCATAGCAGGGCATTCCAGTCTGTATTTTTAACAAGGTGATGAAAAGTGTATACTGCTTCACTGTATTTAGCTGCAGCGACCTCTCGTTCTCCCTACCGGATTAGAGATTCGATACCGATATATTTGCAGAGGGTCGGATCACACTTTTATCTTCACTTGCTCCACTGAGATTGGAGAAAAAAATGTGGTCTAGTATGAGATTGGAATGTGGTAGAACTTGAGTCAATCGATTCTGCGGAGGGTAAAACAGTACAATGACACACGATCAATTCATTGTACATCGCTCTAAGCACATTTACACGGAGCCAACCTCTAATTTGTGCATGATGTAAACATTTTCATGAACGAAATTAGTGTTCATTTCTGTCATGTATGGAACGCGCGAAATAGCGACGAGACTGTGAGCTAAACGCGCAACAGTAGTGGGAACGCGCAGCACTGCGCGGCGCAGCGCGCGTGACCTGGATTTGGGTTCATCTCAAGAATTAGATCATCGCGCGCTACGCGTACGTGTTGAGATGGGAGAATTTATTTCTATTTCAACATCGAACTGATTTTTGAATATTCTGAAAAACTCATGAATAAATTTGTGTTCAGTTCCACAGTGGAGAAACATGCACAGTCAATGCAAGAGATATCACAGAGGGCTCTGATACATTCTGCACTTAGAGTAAGTTCCACCTGATGATTTGAATATCTCCTATTCTCACAAGTTTTACCTCTAAATCCCCTTCCTTGACCGCCATTTTCTACCTACAGCTACTAGCATGGAAAGAATGGAGTCAGGAGATGCATGACGAGGTTAAGACTCAGGAGGAAACTACAATTATTGGACAAGTCCGTCACTTCTGTAGCAGGATCATCTGGCTACTGGTGAGAAATACACCCTCATACGCTGTCTCAGATTGCACTACAAGTTCACTCTGAGTATCATATATCTACTTACTATCACTGTGACTGTTACAGGTCCCGCTAAATGTGGTTCATGAGGAGGACAACTCAGCTTTCCAGCACATGGAGGACATTGAACATGCGTTTGAACATCTCAACAACTTTCCCAGTTCGCCCCTCTGTAAAGAACCGAAACGGGTAAAATCAGAAATTGCCTTATCCTTGACACCACTTTTACCTTGATAGATCTGAAACAGTATGTTAATGTACTGTACAATTCATTGCAGACGTTGGACAACCACGAGATAGTTGAAATAGTTGAAAAGTTTGTGGAGAATATTGTCATGAAGTGTCACGTGAAGCACTACTCGGAGATCGATAAAATCCGCGGCATCGTGAGTACCAATTCGACTTTTTTCCGTCTTCTCAGTGTCTCAACAATTATTAATCATATAAAACTTGGGGACCATCTCCAACTATCCTCTTCACTCCTCTCCACTCCACGTTTCTCCACTCCTTCATTTTTCCATTTCCTAATTTCTACTCATTTCCCCCGTCCCAGATCCCTGACATGCTGACCATGCACTGCGAGACACTGGAGGACGTGAGCGTCCACGCTGCAAAGTTACCACCCGTCGAGAAGACCACGTTCCTCAAAGCTCGTCTCGAACTCCCGCCCCTGGTGTCACTGGAGCGGTTTGTGGCAGATCCAGTACACGTGTACATGTTGCCCATACCGAGCACAGGCTCGTGTGTGGAACCTCAGGTTGGTGTGGGGGAGAGTGGGTGGCCGTGGGAGTTTCGGGGTTGGATAATTTGAATCGAGTGAGATCTAGGGAATAATTAGTGCGGCGACCAAACGGCTTCTTCATTATGAAACTAAAATATTTTTGAGTGATCACAATGGATGATTTTTCAGGTTTTGCCCGCTGAAGGGGTTCTCTATCTCACCAACTATCGAATCATTTTCCGTGGCTATCCACGGAACAGCGATGATGAGAATACAGTCATCTATCGGTAAGTGGGGGATATGGTTCTTCCAGATGTTTCGATCTTCGTAACTTTCCCACTTTCCGTGCTTTAATCCCTTTCACCCCTAACCTTCCTCCTAGGACGATGCCTCTGGGATCAATCTACACGCTCGAAGATCCTGAGCGGACCAAAGTTATTGAAGATTCCGACACCGAAGACCACAATGAAGACTTCCTCAATCTCGATCAGGAACTCCAAATCTTCTCCTTGACCTGCCAATTGTTCCGTATCGGTTTCTTCAACGAACAGAGTTACGACGGAGTCGAACAGTTCAAACGGAAACTCGTGAACCTCCGTAAAGTTACGAAGATCGTTCACACATTCGCGTTTGTTCGCTCCGAACCGGACCACGTTGCCCGAGCTGGTGGCGCTGATCGAGCGACCGCCGCCAAAAACCGGAAGAGCATGCACATCGGCCACAGTGCGCCACCAAAAACTCAAGCAGGGACGTCCGCCGCTCCGAACATCACGAAGAAGGATCGGAAAACTGACGATAGCCCGAAACCACTGAACGACCGACTGAAAGTATCGGAGGGTCTGAGTCATAGTCCGAGTATGGCTAGTTTAGTCTCAAATGGAGACGAGCACAGTGAGAACATGTCCCTCGCATCCGGGGTCACGTCCACGAGTATCTTCGGTCACAACGGCAGTTTCCGGATTAAACGAACTAAAAAACGGCAGGTCCTGAAATACCGGCCCGAGTTTTCATACTGCGAAGACTTCGCTCGGCTCGGTTTTGGTGGTTTTAACGATATCGGCAAAACCTCGACCAAGGGACCGTGGCGGTTGACGGCCGAAAACAAAGACTATAACCTGTGTCGTAGTTACCCTGCCATTCTCATCGTGCCGTCGCTCACCTATGACATTGAGCTGCATAACGTGGCTCGGCAATTCGACCGAAACCGGTTCCCGGTGATATCCTGGCGACATCCCAAACGTCCTGCCACGTTACTCATGCGTAGTGCCGGGATAGTCCGTCGAGGAGTTATGGACAAGATAAACGCGGCACAGAAAACCTTTGCGTATCGGGTGAAGGGGAGCCAGGCTAGACCTGCCACTGATCTGCCCGACACTGGGTTCAGGTCCGAGCACACTGAGAACTATCTGAACGTCCTGGTTCACAGTATCAAGCAGTTGGTGAGTGCAATCGCGTGGTGAAATCGCATTGTGTGTTATCGTATGATATCACGGTTATATCACACTTAAAAATCGTATTGAAATTTGAGTTTGATAAGTACATCAGATCCTTCCTACTGGAGTTGATCTCTCAACCATTCTTCAGCAAGCAAACTGCAAGTCCACGGCGTTCAACCCCCACAAATCCAAGCCTCATCACCTCCAGAAGTTTATATTCCGTGGAATGACAAAGTTGAAGGAGAACTTCTCCATGAGCTCGGAAAAACTCTTCAACAACTACTCAGGTAGATCCATGCAACCGTGAATTTCAGAAGAGTTTGGCAATGAATTCCGTTTTTCTGCAATCGAAATTCCGATGAGAATTCGTCACCCCCTGTTCCTTCATTTCTAATTTCTCCCTCCCCCTATTTCTCACCCCCTCTCCTCCCCCAGCATTTCAATTTCCCCTATTTCTCACCCCTCCCCTCCCCCCAGCGTCCCAAGCTGCGCTGTCCCACATTCCCGAGGGAGATGCCATGGGGCAGCTCCTAGAGGAGGACGAGGAAAACACCAAGATAACACTGTTTGTTATCGGACGATATCACGATCTCAAGGTACAGCAATCAACCATTAACTAGAATATCCTAGATTTTAATGGAATTTCGAATGGACATTACCACCCGAATGTTGCTGGACGGATTGCCGGGAACAAGTATCACGACTTCAAGTATAAGAGAAGAAGGGAGAGGAATTTTGTAGAATTTTAACAGAGTTCCGAACTACCCGTCATTGATTCTGATGGACTTATTGTCAAAATCAAGTATCGATATAATATGGGGTAGGAGAACACTTTGTGAATATCATATTTTCAGAATGCGAGGATGGAAAATTACACGGAAGTTGAGATGATCGGAATTGAGGACAGTCACTACCGAGAGGTGGGTCTAATTTTTCCTGGATCTAGAAAATTTCTAATCTGAAATTCAAATACCACCATGACCATCTCGGGTTTGTAATGGACTCTGATCATCATTTGATCTCCAGGTTGCTAGGTCGTATGAATTGTTGATGGCGGCACTCTATCCTGAATCAGAGAAATCAGATTTCTGGACCCAGATTGAGAATAGCAACTGGCTGGAACAGGTGACCATTTCTCCGACTTTACATTTCTCCTAGTATACCCGATGTTCCCAACTATTTCGATTCGAGATTGTCAAATGGCAATTTCCGAAGATTAGTCTTATAGACACGTAAAACAATTGTGTTTTGAGGTTTGGAACTCAATATGTCAAATAAATTATAACTGGAGCTAAATATTCACATAAAATCAGAAAGTGACGAAACCTAATTACTTTACATTCGAGAACTTAATGATAACCCAAACGGAAAATGTTAGATAAGATGGAAAAACCAAAAGCGTTTACAACCCACATTTGACAGTAAATTTGAAAACAGTCTTGTAGAAATCGTGTTTTCTTGAGATATGATCATCTAGAAGATATGATCATCTAGAAGATATGATCATCTAGAAGATATGATCATCTAGAAGATATGACCATTTCCTTAGTAGATGTCAGTCTAGTAGATGCCAGCGGTCATCGACTCAGGGAGGAGCTCGGTGATGTGAGGGACACAGGGTCGGATGTACTCCCCTGACTTGGAATCGTTAGACTTGAACCACCGTCGGATGGGGCTCCTGGAATACGTGGGGTCGTTAGTGGGGTTGTCCAGAGAATTGAAGTGATTATACCTTGTATGATTTTTAGAGAAGTTAAAAGCACTTCCCGGTTTGAGAGAGCTATTCGCCCCTTAACTTACCTGTAGGACCAGAATTTGTCCATAAAGTCGGCGATCTTGGCGTGTTTTCCCTCCCCGAACGCTTGGGGCACGAAGTTCTTGATATCGTACAGACACGCATAGAGCAGGTAATCAGCGTGTATGGGCAGAGTGTCCCCCATGATAAACGGTCCCTCGAGCAGCTCCTCCAGTTTGGTGGCAAACTGCTCGTACTTGGACATGAACCTACTCCGGGCATACTCAGGGTCAAAGTCCTTGCCCTCCGGGCTGTTGGGAGCGTAGCAGATCTTGTTGATGAGGTAGACCATGGAGTTCATGATTCCCACACAGAGCTGTTCAACTTTCTCTGAGCGGTCCAACATGGCTGCATCTTCGGGCATGAGGAAGTATTTGGAGGCAATAGCACGGACCAGAGCGACGGTCTCCGTCATTTTGTTGTCCAGATCCATCCAGTTTTTGGAGGTGTCGTCCTTTTCCTTGAGCCAGTCTGGACAGTGGTCCATGTAGGAGGCTAGGTCACCTGGGGATATAGGAAGTGAGTGGTGGGGAATGGGGGAGTTAGTGGTGAGCATAGGGAGTGGGGGGAACTGTGACCTTATGGAGTAGTGAGAACTGTGAGCATAGGGAGTGGGGGGAACTATGAGCATAGGGAGTAGTGAGAATGGAGGAAAAGGAGCTGAGAGAAAGGGGAAGTCGAGCTCATGCGAAGTTTGTCGAGAGATGTTCATTGACTTACCTTCACAGACATGTTTCTGTTGCTCATCCGACAGTATCATTCGTGAGGTGAGCATCATCCTACAGACCTTGGAGTCGATAGCTTTCATTGGCATGGTGAGAGAGAGGAGGTTGGACCTTGCTGTGGAGAGAGTTTTCATGGTTACATGGGGAAGGGTGCATCGTCATGGTAAAAATTCAATAGAACTGTCTTGGTGAAAATCCTGGAATTTTGCAAAAGTTTAGAAGTATCGTGGGCATTGTATGACATTGCAAGTCATGACAAGAAGAATGATCATTGATCATGATAGAACGATAACCATTAATGATGACTCGGCTAGGAACATTGTACTTTATATACAAAGTTCCTTTATTAGATTAATCAAGGAAATTAGTGTTTGGTGACATGATAAGGAAACCGAGTTAATTGTTAATTTCCCCCAAAACTCCCTCTATTGGGCATCTCTCATTAACCCCTCTATTTGGTGTTAATTGGAAGAGACGCTACCTATAGGAAGGAAGAGCTTGCAGGAAATGCTGGAAAACTGCGATTTGCTAATTAATCGCCGGATCATTACAACGAGATATAATCTTGTCTGGAGAAAAATCACGAACAGTTTACCAAAAAGTAGCTAAAGAATCCCCAGACCTCTATATTAGCATCCTTGTCTATGCTTTTCGTCAAGATATTCACCTCTTAATTCCAACGTTTCTCCCCCAGATTCAGAAGATTCTGGAAACTTCGTGTGCTCTGGTTGAACTGATGGACAAATGGGGTGTTAGTGTGTTGTTAGCACTTGAGGATGGAAGTAACATCACTGCTCAGATCAGTAGTTTGATACAGCTCCTCACGGATAAACATTACCGTACTATCAAAGGGTGAGTTGTTGTTAGGGAGTGTTGTTAGTATAGTTGCTAGGGAGCGTTGCTAGGGTATGTTACTATCGTGGTTTGTGGGGATCAGCGATGCTATGTAATCATTTAGAAATTCGAATTTTTTCCACAAAATTATCACTTCAGTTTCAACGTCCTCCTTGAGAAGGAATGGCTCTCGTTCGGGCACCGGTTCTCACTCCACGGCCGACAGACGAACGAGAAGGAGGATAACTTCGCTCCAATCTTCCTACAATTTCTCGATGCTGTCTACCAGATTCACCGGCAGTTCCCCCACTGTTTCGAGTTCAATGAGTTCTACTTGGAGACACTGGCATATCATCACTGTAGTATGAGGTGAGCGGGGGAGTGGGGTTGAGCATAGAGTGGGGCTAGGGAGTGGCTAAGTTCAGAGTGGGGGAAGAAAGAAAGGGGTGATGAAAGTTCTGACTTAATTCTTCCAGATTCCGTACATTCGTGTGTGACAGTGAGAAGAAGCGGAGTCAAGCTCTGGGTATATGTCGGATGGAGGATGACAGCAGAACTTCCACTCCAGAGGTGAGTTGATGGTGTCACCAGCCGGTGTCAACAATACTGACACTGGTGTCAACAGTACTGAGACTGGTGTCAACAGTACTGAGACTGGTGTCAACAGTACTGACGCAGGTGTCAGCAGTACTGACACATAGTGATGCTCTAACGCGATAACGAGACATTACAATCGATTCTGAAACAGAGTATCAACAACGAAACATTGATCAATTGCATAAACATACTTTTTCTGAAAATCAAACACGATAAAAATTTTCTAAATCAGCCAGAAATCGCTCAAAGTTTCTCTATGAATCACAGTCTCTATGTCCTAAGTATAAACATGATCATAACACAATTATCTTCAAGGTCATTACGCGAATGCATTGATCATTGATCATCACGATATATCACTACATGAACTATGATCCTCACTATTTGATCCTCACTATATGATCAGAACTGTTTGAGAATTTCCTCCACCGCGGCGAGCGACCCCTCCACCCATCCCTGGAACGGGCTCCACGCCTCGTTACACACAAACACCCTACTCCGAGGGAAGGGACGGGCGATCGCTCTCCTCACTTCCCGATCATCCACCCCTCTCTTCCACTGGTGGATCGCCACCGGATTATTGCAACTCTCCTTCCTCCCTTCACACCCACAATTCACATCCACACACTGGCCATCCCACCGTGTATACGTTGTCAGCAGTGGATACGGGATATCCTCCGTTTTGAACAAGATTTTCAGTTCTCGTATCACTTCCTCCACGACGTCGAGGGATGCGGGGGTTAGTTTGGGGTATTGGCTCTGCAGTTCCGATGTGAAGACCCCCGGAAGGCTCTGTAGGTCACTCCAGAATCCTGAGTTGGTGAGATCGCAGTACATGGTCAGGGCACAGAGGTCGCTGTTCTTGTCGTAGAATGGGTAAACCTGAGGGACGGACATTTTGCGGAGTGGAAATGAGGGATTTTGTATGATTGATTGAATGACCACCGCGGAGTTTTAGAATCTGAAACCACCATGATTGAGCTCAACAACCTGAGCTTGAAACTCCTACAATACCGTCACATGATTATAAACTTACCATGGAAATTGGCAGATTAGTTGTGCTCTCTCCGTATAGCTTGTGTTTCCCGAAAGTGTTCCACCACGGTTTGGCAAAGTAGAAGTTTATCTTGGTCATCTCCACATCAATAACACTGTCGGTCAGCACTCGCAACTGGGTCGACATCGCTTCTCCGTCAGAGTAGCCCGAAATTTTCATCTCCAACTTTTCAAATGATTCCCGGGGAATTGCCAGGATCAGGTTTCTTGCACGGAGTTTCGTCTTTGAACCAATGGTCAAATCCTCGACTTCCAGTACCGAGATATCGGAACCGTTTTCGTCCCCTGCATCGTTAACTGTGACAGAAACGACTTTTTGTCTGAGTGTTGCATCCCAGCCATCAGGCAGGATTGCCTTTACACTCCTCTGTAGAGCGTAGACCAGGCTGCTGAAACCTGTCAAGTTGCATTTCATGTGTGATTGACCAATTGGGAAATGAGACTTGCTGTGACCTAATTCTCTTAATCAAAGATCGAAAATCTTTCGTAGAATTAGAACCCAGAATATATTGGTATACCTTTAGTGAAACAGTGGAAAGAATCAGTTATGCTCATCACGGCCATTGTCCTCTGCATCTGGATAAGGGTCCCGGCATTGCCTCTTCCACTTGTCAGACACTTGTATCCCGTCATCTGAGGAAGAGTGGTGTCAATCTGGACACCAGGGGGTCTAATTTGTGTGACAAGTTGCGTCCCGGGTGTGTTAATCATATTCGCATCACGGATTACTCCTCAGGGGAGCGAGATAGGGCTGAAATTTCACCGGGAATCGATTCAGCGTCCAAAAATACCTAGGAATAGCTGGTATTTGTATGAAAATCGATCAAAAAAATTTTCTCAAATTTGGGGTCAGAGAAATGTAATCGATGATGTCCACACTTTTATATCAGGTTTTCGGAGGTCTCTAATGGGGACTTTGATAGCACTGACGACAATTATTTTCCACCAAATCATCTCTCCTACTCTCACACTACAAATAACAACCCTTTTCGCGATCATGAAGAGTCCATACTCGCCGTGAAACCACGCCCAAATCACGATTTCAAACCCTTAGGAAGCAAACACTGCGAAATCGTGAAAATCAATGGGACACACTAGTATCTAAAAACCGTCAAATACAAATTTGCAGGATAAGAACTAGAAATTGGTGTACCTAGCCTATTTTTTGACGTAGAATTCGAATCTGGAGGAATTTTTGAGCTAGCTCATCGGGAAATTGGAGAAAATTATAATTTCTTTTCAGATGTAAGGTCCGAAGTCACATGACTAACAGTCCCTCAGGGAAGCGAAATAGTGCTGAAATTCCACCGGGAATCGATTCAGCGTCCAAAAATACCTAGTTATAGCTGGTATTTGTATGAAAATCGATCAAAAAAATTTTCCTCAAATTTCGGGTCAAATGTAATCGATGATGTCCACACTTTTATATCACGTTTTCGGAGGTCTCTAATGGGGACTTTGATAGCACTGACGACAATTATTTTCCATCAAATCACCTCTCCTACTCTCACACTACAAATATCAACCCTCGTTACGATCATGTAGAGTTCATACTTGCCGTGAAACCACGCCCAAATAACGATTTCTCTCCCATGGGAAGCAAACACTACAAAAACGCGAAAATCAATGGGACACACTGGGCACCAAAATCGACCGAAAGCAATTTTGGACGATTCATACTAAAAATAAGTGTTCCTAGCCTATTTTTTGACGTAGAATTCGAATCTGAAGGAATTTTGGAGCAAGCTCATCGGGAAATCGGACTAAATTCTCATTTCTCCTCAAATGTAAGGTCCGAAGTCAAATGACGAACATCTCATCAGGGAAGCAAGATAGGTCCAAAATTTCATCAGGAATCGATTCAGCGTCGAAAAATACGTAGGAAACAACGTCATTTGCTTAAATGTGGGATAGAAATTTTCCTGCGAATTTCTGATCTAAGTTTCGGTTGAAATGTAAGTGAATGACTCCACACTTTTCTACTTCATTTTTGAACGTCTCTCATGGGGACTTTGATAGCACTGACGACAATTATTTTCCATCAAATCACCTCTCCTACTCTCACACTACAAATATCAACCCTCGTTACGATCATGTAGAGTTCATACTTGCCGTGAAACCACGCCCAAATGACGATTTCTCTCCCCTGGGAAGCAAACACTACAAAAACGCGAAAATCAATGGGACACACTGGGCACCAAAATCGGCCGAAAGCAATTTTGGACGATTCATACTAAAATTAAGTGTTCCTAGCCTATTTTTTGACGTAGAATTCGAATCTGAAGGAATTTTGGAGCTAGCTCATCGGGAAATTGGAGAAAATTATATTTTTTTTTTCAGATGTTAGGTCCGAAGTCACATGACTTACAGTCCCTCAGAGGAGCGAGATAGGGCCGAAATTCTATCGGGAATCGATTCAGCGTCCAAAAATGATGAGGAATTATGAAAAATCTATGTGTACAAATAAAATTTCTTAGGAAGAAATTAAAGTTTGTGCCGCCACACATTCGTTTTGAAGTTTTCTTGTGTTTTTGACGTGTTTTTGAAGTGGTGTTAACTGTCAAGGTGGTGTCAGGTTGTGTCAGCACCGTGGTCACCTGGAGCATCTCGATGCAACCCTGGGAATATCCCATCCTTGTCATCAGTGACATCATCGTGTACTTGTACAGCGGTACATTCTCCCACGTAAAGTATCGTGTAAACTGATACCAGTACTCTGTACTCTGCAGCAGCCCTATTTTCACCATGTCCTTGTCAGCCTGACCCATGATCATGTTCGCATTTTTCTTCGACCCGGCGAGTTGTAGCAATTTGGAGTGATTTTCCTCCAAAATCCGGATGTAAAGCTCCTTGAATATGGAATCGGGGGTTTTATCCGCGTCCAGACAGAAGATCTGGTTCCAAATCCCGGGGTTTTCGTCCGCGTACCAATTCGTGAAGGAGGTTCCGTAAAACCACTGCCTCCGGAAATCTATCTTTCCATCCGGGTGAACTTTGAACTGTTCCATGCTCAGCTCGGGGTCAGCTAGATCGTCAATGAGATCTATCAGGAGAGGCATGATCTGATCTCCGTTCTCGGTCCCGTCCCGCCCGATTTCAGTTGGCGGTAGCTTGCAGAACCTCATTCCGCCCTCTTCACACGCCACAAAGTCGTAGTTTTGGGGAAGTATGTCTCCGGCATTCATACTATCGAGATGAATAATGTCAGTCCTCAGTCGTCCTCCGACCTGATCAGCCTGAATATATGATGTCATGGTGACTTGTCATGGTGTGTTTGTTGTCATGACGTGTTGTCATGACTACCAAGTAGCAAATCAGTGAGCAGAACCAAACCGTATGTCGGTATTGCACTTGTATATACCTGGTCAAGCATGAGGATTCGCTTGTTCTTGAATTTGGGTTGTTTTCGGAGGATTTTCCAGAGCGCATAGAACCCAGCCACTCCCGCTCCCACGATCACCAAATCATACGTCTGTGAATCTGCCATGTCCGCCACTGTAGGAATAGTCGGGTTTTCCTCCCCTGCTCCTTTACCAAGTGTTGTTTCCGATAACATTGAGTATTGAGAAAGAGTATAGTCGTCCGAGGATATGCAACAAAAACTGTCAATGAAAGTGAAGCTTTCCATTTCACAAAGTTGTCTACCTTTTAATAGCACAGGTTTTTGCACGTGATGAAAAACAAAAGGGTAACAAAAACTGCATCTTTATCTGTATGTGAAATCTAAATGTGCATGTGAGGCTGATTTTTCGGTGACGTTGCAAATTTTATTATGAGTACGGTATTTCTAGCGAACTTGATATCGGGGAGGTACGTGGTGTCAATTTGTTTTGGTTTCGGCGCTGTTGACATTAAACCACCCTTGATAACAACTCTCATTATTGATGACACTGTCAAGTGTCACCACTATTAACACCCCTCACTATCGATGACGCTTATGACGCCTGTCACTGCTGTCACTAACACTGTCACCACTATTGACAACACTGTCATCACTGTTTCAGATTACACGCAGAAGCAGCTCCACCTGCTCCTCTCATGAGAATAACTCCTACTGTGATGACTCGTCACACAGTTTCTGGTCATACGCGGAGAGTTTGAAAAAAGGAGGTCCGCTCTTCTACAACTACCTTTACCGAGCTTCGAGTACCGATATCGTAAGTTCCATCTTCAACTTACTACTTTCTGCTTTCAGCTTTCGTCTTAAGCTTTCTTTTTACTTATCTGCGTACCCCCGTTTTTTTCATTATATTCCCTTCCCTATCCCCAATTATCAAAATTCCATCTTCTTTGAGCCCCTGGTCCCACTGCTTCATCCCCCATCCCCTTCTTCCTTCTGGCATCCCTCCACACATACTGACAAGTTATTAGCGGATAAGGGGTTATGTCGGCTCTTAACTTGGGAACCGATGATCGGAATGACGTGAAATTTTGGTTGTCCGAGTTTCTCATGGTCCTTGAGCTATGGTAGAAGTTTCCAGTCAATCGGTGTATCTGTTTGGGATCTATCCTGAAATGCTCACTCAAACTGACATGTTGTGGGCGGATAAGGGGTTATGGCGGCCAATAGCTCGAGAACCGATCATCGGATTGACGTGAAATTTTGGTTGTCCGAGTTTCTCATGGTCCTTGAGCTATGGTAGAAGTTTCAAGTCAATCGGTGTATCTGTTTGGGATCTATCCTGAAATGCTCACTCAAACTGACATGTTGTGGGCGGATAAGGGGTTATGGCGGCCCTTAACTTTGGAACCGATTATCGGATTGACGTGAAATTTTGGTTGTCCGAGTTTCTAATGGTCCTTGAGCTATGGTAGAAGTTTCAAGTCAATCGGTCGATCCGTTTGGGAGCTATCCTCAAATGCTCACTCAAACTGACATGTTTTGGGTCGATAAGGGGTTATGGCGGCCACTAACTCGGGAACCAATCATCGGATTGACGTGAAATTTTGGTTGTCCTAGTTTCTAATGGTCCTTGAGCTATGGTAGAAGTTTCAAGTTAATCGGTTAATCTCTTTGGGAATTATTTTCAAATGCTCGCTCAAACTTGCATGTTTTGAATGAATCGGGGGTTATGTATGCCCTTAACTTATAAACCGATTTTCGGATTGAAGTGAAATTTTGGTTGTCCGAGTTTCTAATGAGAGCCATTCTCTCCCCTCTGCTCCCTGTCACCCATCCACCACCCCTCCCCCCATTCCCTCAGCCTCCACCCTTTCCTCCAGGTTCTCCGCCCTAACATACACCTCGCTGCACTCGAGTTGTGGAGGTATTACACTCGTGATGACACCATGGACGGGCCAGCATTTGAGCCTGACCTCTGGGTGACAAGGAGGGACAAGGAGAAGAAACGTGAGATAGATAATTCGATCCGACCTTCTGTGCGCGCGCGCGTGCGACTCGCAGAATTGCATTTGTCTGAAAAAGTGTGATTCCTGTCAGAAATTTGATCGCGCGCTACGCTAACACAATCATTGCTTGGCCCAATCAGTAGACCTTTCGAGCATTGCCACACTGCCACACTGCCGCACTGCCACACTCCTGAGTGTGGCAGATTTAGTGTGGCAGTGTGGCAGATTTTCCAGCATTGCCACACTATTTTGCGATTTTTGCCACACTGCCGCACTGCCACACTCAAAATCAGTGTGGCAGCCACACTGCCACACTATTCGATCCGACCTTACGAGGAGTGTGGCTGCCACACTGCCACACTGCCACACTGCCACGATCAATAACCGGTAAATGTGGGGAAAAACAGACTTTAAGAGCCAGATCGTCTTTCTGGTGATCCAGAGGTTCTAGTATGAAGTAGGACGGGGCAGTGCCGATGGTGAAAAATGGTTTTTTGGTTGAAAATGGTTTTATGGTGAATTGGTTGAAATTTCGCCATTTTCACCATCGGACTAGCCATCAGGATGCTATCAGAAATGTCTGACTAGACTTTTTAAGTTGCACCAGATTTAAACTAAATTCCAAAACGCTTCTTATCCGGTTGGATAGTCCAACTCAGCTGTGTGGCAAGACTGAAAAGAAGGTCTTTTCGACCACTTTTAAATCGGGAACTTTTTCTAACTAATTTATAGAATCCCAGCACTGAATAACAATATGTGATTATGTGACGTCAAAATGAAATATTTGTCATAGGTATCTCGATATCAAAAGTGAAAAGTCATTATCGATGATAGGTCATCATCATTGGTCATTAATCATTATCTATCAATGGTCAGTGACTTAGGAGCACCCCAAGTAATGCTAGCATTCCACTCCACCCACCAGGCACCCTTCCAAGATATATGGGTAGTGGGTACATGCTAATTAGAGCAATTGAGCGTGCCATTGTTTCTACATTCCTTAAATAAACATTGCACCTCATTGCGATTACGGACATGTCATATCATATTACATCACTAATGCCGTATGTGTGAAAGAGAGTGTCAGTGTGGCAGTTGAGCTCGTAAGGTCGACATTGCCACACTTTCAAAAATGTGCGATGACCTTACAGCAAGTGTGGCAGTGTGGCAGCTGAAAATTTGCCACACAGTGTGGCAGTGTGGCAGTGTGGCAATTCAGTGTGGCAGTGTGGCAAATGAGTGTGGCAGTGTGGCTGCCACACTCCTCGTAAGGTCTACTCGGCCCAATCTTAGCTTCACGTCGTGGAGAGACACACCCTTCCCTCAGCGGTACCAGTGACACACAAGGAACAGGTTAAGGAAGGACTAGGCATCGCTCTCATCAATCTGGCCGAACTCCGGTTTAATCGTGCCGGTGACGACATGCAGGTGGATTCCCCCTGGTTACAGACTTTCTATGCGTTCAACCTGGATTCCCATTACAAGCCATCTAAAGATGCGGTGGCGTTGTTCAATAAGACTCGGCTGAGGAGACGAGCTCCGCAAGCAAATGTTCAGTGCCTGGCTACCGTGAGTGTGTTACACCACTTTCTCTCACCACACATCGTTATCCACACTCTTCCTGATTTGGTTTTTACTCTTCTCCTTGTTGCTCTCACCTCACCTCTTACCACTCTATTCTCACCTCCCCCACTTTCAGGGCAAGGTGCGAGTCGACGGACACAGATTTGAGAGTTACACATACAACCCCTTCACTGAACCTGAGAAGTTGCCGTGCGTGATCTGTGAGGGAAATCCAGAGATTCCAGCCCGAGCCCAACTTACCATTAGAGGTACTGTGGCATATTGTCAGTATTATATCTAGGAAAAGTGAAACTTGGACATTGGCCAAGTTTTAAATTTCTGCAGTAGTAAAACTGAATTCCCATCTGAATTTTTCGATGGCGCTCATATCCACTGATAACCACTGAAGATATGCCATCTCTTGCAAATTAGTGATCCATTAATCCCAAAGTTCAGTCCATTGCGTAACCGCGGATATGAAAGGATATCTTATTCTCTAGCAAATTTTCTCTCAATGTTCGTCGTATCAACGGCGCGAAGCTGCGATCGTCTAGTGGTTAGGACACTGCGTTGTGGCCGCAGTAACCCAGGTTCGAATCCTGGTCGCAGCACTTTTGGAAGTGAATTTTTTTCGAAATCGTCCTATTTCGTCCGAAAGGACAAATTTGTTCAAGATGAACGTCAAATCAATTAAACCATTGATGACGGGAATTGGGAAATTAACTGTTTTCTGACACTTGCAATCTTCTTCATGGCTTCATTGTGTGAAGTGCAATTTCTGACACCTTCCATCATTCAATTTCTGAATGATGATATTTTGATAGCCTCTTGTCTATGATTGCACGTGTCTATGATGTCTCTTAACTCGATGAAATTTATCATGACGTTCAATGTACAATGTACAATACAAGTGGACGTGATTACGATAGCAGTACTATGGTTGTACTGTTAGTATTAATAGAATTGTTATTGTAGCGATGTACTATGTACTTTCTATCGAAGGCACCGAATTTCGATAAAAAATTTCGAATCCTTATAGAGTACATAGTGCCAAAATAGCGATTAAATCATATCAAAGAAAACATCATGTCAAATCAAAATTTTTGACCTTGAAGGGACTCGAACCCTCAACCTTTGAATTAGAAGTCCAATGCGCTAACCATTGCGCCACAAGGCCGATGCTTCAAAAGAAAGTTCAGGTCTCATATAGGGCTGGATTCCAAATTGCAATTTTGCTCCTTACAGGATTCTTGAACTTGGTGAATGTTATCAGATCCCAATTAGTTCTGCTGATTTAACTAATTGGCTCTAATTACCCAGGCTTGAAGTGCTGTTACTGCCACATAACGATTCACACGATTTGCCAGCTGTTTGTCACCACCACTTGCAAGAAACGAGAGGTAAAATCATGAATTTCAATAATCACTCTTAGTAAGTTCTCACGACCCCTCATTAAAAGGGGGCTCTATTGAGAAAACTCTCATCAAGTTAGACAGCGAGAGGAAGCTAACTACAATATGTAAATATTGTCATGAATTCAGTGCTATTCTACTTGTTGATACGTCATTCTTACAACAATCTCACATCTCACATGACCACTGTCCCACCCTCTGTCGTCCCTCATACGACCCCAATGACGACATTGTCCTCATTCCACATTGTCGACCACAACGTTCCCCCGTATAGAAAGAGGTCGAAGATGAGCCCATCCCGCGTTCTAACACGGTCAAAGGCCGGGACTCCGACCCCAAGAAATCCCGGGGTATCCCAAAGTCAGCCACACAGCCTGATTTGTGCTGCTCTCCGTCCCCTGATGACGAGACCAAGGTAGATGACGGTGTGGAGTGTGTTTGGAAACTTGATCTTTGTAAGGGATCAAATTGTGCGTGTGTGGGATCAAAGTATGTGTTTGTGGGATTTTGAATGAGTATCGTCAGATACAGTTTTGTGTGCGAGATTGCCTGAAAAAAGAATGGGGGAAGCATGATATGTTGATTGATTGATTGATTGATTGATTGATTGATTGATTGAATGATATTCTGGCATGGGAAGCGACTTTGACCAGAGAAAAGTGAGTGAATGGACTTTGGTCAGTGAGAAGTGTGGCTACATGTGGGAGAGGAGCGAAAGACATTTCAAGGAACCATTCTCTGATGATTTATCTTGTGGCATATTCACTGGTTCAACTATAATCACACAAATCCCAACAACTACTTTATTTTCATTTCAGAGCATTTCTGAGAATCACGCCTCCGCAATCAGCTCTCCTGTGCCTGTGAGTTTCATTCTACTCCATTCTTGATGAATAACTCCTAAATACACAGGGTGTGCCGTGTGTCAAAAAAATGAGCAAAAGTTGACACTCATTTTTGACACCTTTAAGTTCCTTTCTACATTACAAAATAAGGAAATTCACAAATCATGAGATGAAAAATGAGATAACACAGTTCACAACTAGTTCACTCTTCCTCCCCCCCCAGGCGTCAAGTCCGCGAAGGAATGGTCGTGATGACGGGAACATCGAGGCTACCCTCCTGAAAAAGGGCGGACTCCTCAAAACTTGGCGAAAATGGAGATTCGAACTCAACGTCAAGTTAAAAGAGGTAAATTTCCACCATCTTAACCCTCCACCCCTTTCTCTCTCATCCAATTATCTCTCTTACCTCTCCACTCTCCCACCTCTCCTCACCCCCTCTCATCCCTTTAGTTGCGGTACTATGAGTCGGCGAGTGACGCGCACAACCCCCTATACATCCGCAAGACGATTGATCTGAGGGGCCGAGTGAAGGTCACGCCCCTTTCTCACTCTGGGACGTCACACCACAGGGACGGGGGGCACCCCCATAACTTCCCCTTCATGGTAAGAGAGAGCAACCCCCGTCTCAAGATTCTGATACCATATATTGCCCTGTCAAATCACAATTCTGAGCAAAATTAAGTTCTAAGTATAGCATCGCGAACATAGTTTCTCATCACACTGTTAATATCTTCGGGGCTTCGCAATTTACATTGACATTCAAATTCGTACGTCAATTAAGATTCAATTAAAAACGAGCTTGGACATATATTGTGAAGTCTTAGTCACTTGAGGGACGCCCTCCTTCTCTTTCTCACTTCAAATCACGATGACTTGGACCACTCTGATCTTCACACTGATCCAGCCCCTCCTCATTTCCACCTCAACCCAGCTAAATGATTCCAATCTCCCTCCTTTCTTCGCCCACTGCGCCACCCCTCACGATCGAATGGAGCTCGCAGAGGAGCAAGTTCTCGCGAAATTCCTGAGCAATCATGTAACCGAATGTTGGGAATATTGCTCCTACTTTCCGAAATGCCGGGTTTTCTTCCTCGCCCTTCAATCCTGCTGGATTATTGACGATAGTTTCGGTGAGGCAACGAGTGAGAATGTCAGTGAAGCACCTCGATCAAAAAGAATTGTGATCGAAATGATGACCTTGGTCCTTGATGCGGCATGTCTACGTTGCCCCAGCAACTTGTCTACCTTCTTCTCCCGATTCGATGAAGAACTGGGCAATATCAGTGATGGGATTCTCATCCTTAACCAAGACGGTCTCTGTCTAACTCCCACTAACAAGCTCTTCCAAACTTATGGGTTTATTGTTAAGTGGAGAGCGTGTTCTATGACCGGGCTGTGGATGTTGAACAGGGTGGATTACGCTCGTTTTGGTACATTTCGGACAATAATACAAATTCCTCTTCTTGGTGAAAAAGCGCGGGCACTGACTTGGAGAGTCAACCTCGAGTCGGACAAGATATTTCTGGTCTTAGCTTCTACTCAATACGTCCCACCCCCGTATATGTTTCCGGATGTTACTCCCTATCTAGGACTCTTCCACCAGCTCTTCCATCCTCTGCGCTCGGGTGCAGGGGACGAAAACTGCAGTTTTTCCATGCGGTATCTCCGACTAAAATATCTTGAAACGGGTGTTATACTTGATGCACAGGATCTTAACATTAGCACGACTGCTGTGGGCGTGCGGGAAATGTCACACATCGTGATTAGGCCCCACAAGAGCTACCCACTGAGGGCCCAGTGTTTTCCGAGCTTGGCCGGGGCCCATGCCCGCATTGAGGACCCGGCAAAACGGCCCTTTTTCCTGGAGAGAGATACGATGATGATAAAGTGTGATCGCGGTTATGGCGTAGCCGAGTGGAATTTCACTGATACGCAGAGGGTCGTGTGTGCTCGTGACGTCATGATGAAGCCATGTGTTTGGATACCACCCGTTACCAATGTTACCATGACAACAAACCACGTGACTTCTGAATACCGTGACGTCACCGAGACTTCGTCGAGCAGTCTGGCCAGTGCTCCCACCCCCGCATTCATCATCACAATGGGATTCGCCTTATTCAATACGATATTTCTTAGATGTCTAGACAACTTGTGACTAGAAAAATTATATTTCCGGAGCATAATTTTTTGGAAAATGAAAACTAACGGAATTTCCGACAGATTAAAACCGAGCGAAGGGATCTGGTCCTGGCTGCAGACACGAAGGAACTCCGGGATATTTGGATGAAGAAGATTAAAAGCGTCAGTCAAGCACCCTGAACACGATAAAATCACTGGGTAGGAAAGTTCCAAAATCATATTGTCTCCCTCCCGTGAAAAACTTATATTTCAGGGAATTGTGTATTCCTCATTATGTGAAACATCTTTCCGAGCAATATATTTAGTCCGATGCTGACGTAATGATAATTCATCGTAACCAGGTTGTGTCCGTTGCTATAGCAACCGGAGCGGTTGTAATTTCCCCTCCATCTGCCCACTGTTGGGTTACGTGTTGTCCTAATTTTTGTATGCAGGTTTATTTTCTGACGAGAACACAAATCAATAGGATAACTCATTCTCTGTGTAATAGTATTTTATTGTATCTGATCAATCGATTGCAACAAGTATATTTATGGCATATGAATATTGTTTAACTATGTTCTGGCGCTATCATGGTTATGGTTGCGTATTGTTGCGGAGTTAAGAAGTTGTGGATGTTGATCGAAAGTCACCACAGATTTTTTGGTTAAATTCAAATCGGTAATGTAACCCATATCTTAAGCTTCACCATTGATTCAATCTCCGCTATCTTAACTTAGTGAGCAGTTTGCTTTTCCTGCGTCATGGTTTTCGATTGATAAATTTGAGGTATTTTGTTTGATATAATATCGTTTGACGTTATCTTAATTTAAATTGATCTCTGACAAATTTAGTAGTTTCATTGCTTGATAAGGCTGTTGTTATCTTATGCACAGAAGTTGATATGCTAGGTCACAGATATAGTACATCAATCAAAGGAGTAGAGAGTACGCAACGACTGCCGTCTGCACATACCCTCCGCAAAATTTCAGTAACTTTTGATAAACAAGTCATGAACGTGCGCGGCGCGTGTACGTCTAGGTCTTGGATGAAGGCGCGCGCGCGACAGAATACATTCGGCAGTTTTAAATATTTTGCACTGTGCATAGTCAATAGCTTCAATTGACCCCTGTTTCTTCACCACGCGTAAATTCGTATTGCATTTGTGCGGCGACGTGGAAAGACTGAAGAGGGCGGTAAACGCGAACGGGCACGTGCTCATGCTTCAGCTTCGTGCAAACGCTGTGCGCACTTATTTCACTTTGTAGTTTAAATGCAAATGATGATTGATGAATGTTCCCGCGCTGCGTGACCCAAATACTCCGCGCGCGCTGCGCGTCTCCGTGGTTTCTACGACTTTTCAGTTCACTGAGTAGAACAGGGGCGCGCAACGTGTGCACATTGATGAAATATCGCTAAAACCACGGACCTGCGCACTGCGCAGGTCAGCGCGCGCGGAGTGCCGTGCGTGGGTTACGCTGCGCGGGAGCATAATATCAATATTATCAGCATATGCAATTGCTAATCATAAGGGATAATGGGCCATTGATTTGTGAGGAAATCACTTCCAATTTATTCTATGCACTATGCAACTGAAAACTTTCTGAGGCAAAACCCTTTTGTAGCCAAGAGAAAGGGAATAAATATTTACTATATGCCATTTTTAAATTATTACCTTTAAATTTGAATTGATAGGCAGCTAAGTGCCTATGAAGTGTAAGCTACTATCTGAGTTATGACTGAATGTAAGTTGTGATGGTTAAAGACCATAATATTTATACTATTTATATTATTAAACATTCCTCAAGTTTTACCACGGCCGTCGGCCAACAAGTAGAGCTCTAATGACATTAAAAGCCCTATTAACAATTCCACATTTTACATTTGACTTCATATGCTCCATGAACTCATATGCTCCATGAACCCATTTTATGTATGTCTGTCCTTCAATTCTCATGTATTGGTTTAGTGCCAGTATTCTTGAATTCATTTATGATATATAGGGTACATGATTTTTAAACATCATCTCAATCATCAATGGATCATACATTGGATTTTCTCAAGCAGGGAGATTGGCCATTGCTAAGAAATATGTTCCTCTGTATCAGAAAATTTTCATTTGTAGATTGCAGTATCTTCTTCCAATTCAAGATGCAGACAATGTATCATTAAAGTACATGATGAGATGAAAACCATAACTAACTTAATATTTTTGTCTGGAGATAATAGAAATTCCGGTTTAGTTTAAGGAACTGGTTTGAATTCATGCAAATGTTTTGAAATAATATCTATTGCAATATTCTGCATAGTGTATAAACCTCTTTCATAATAGGCATTTGATGGATAACACTGAAGAGATATTCAATGATCTGCAAATCCATGATGATGTGAGTATTCAAATTTGTATTTTGAGTTTTAGAAAAGTAAATAAGTATGTACCATTTTTGTATCAATTATAATCATGTACAACTCTGTAGGTTATAGTAATTAAAGCACAAAATGTGTGACTTTCCTGGGAATCATGTAGATATAGGGTGTTCCCTGTTCAAGAGTGACAAGTGATAACAGCCCATTATAACATGGCAGATTCCATACAAGTGTCCACATATACTCTGTTTACTATAACTCAAGTGTATATATCATTCAACGGAGTAGCTTAAAAGTCGTTAATATGTTGAAGCATGTGATTAATAAGAGGGAAAGTTAGCCGTAAGTCTCCCTTGAATAATATTACAATCCATACACTTGTCTTGAATATCAATTTGTTTCAGAACACAAGCCTCACATCTAGCACAATTACTGGAGGAACAGTTATCCAAGATGGATCCAGTAACAGGTACTGTCATTCTCTGTGTTGTTGGAAATACCATTTTTTCATCATTGGTGCATACAACCCTGGGTAGGTCACATCATTAAATTTCCTTGCAGTTTTATTCAACTTGGGACAATATTCTCATGTTCAGTTTGATATGAGATACTTGATTTCCAAACTAACGACCATTTACAATGGTTTTGGTAAAGATTGGCATGATAATGAAGTTCTCTGTTCAGGTCCAGCCAAACTGAATTAGCTAATTGTGGTTTAGGGACCGTTAACTTATCATTTCAGCTTCTCAAGAATACGGAATTGAAGAAAATCTTTAATGGTAAAAAAGATTTCTCATGCTAGAAGCTTAATTTTCTTGCTAATAGAATCCGGGGCTTGCCAGCTTTCCTCGAAGCATGAGCTCAAACCGCTGTATGATTGCTCTAACAATATCCCATCTGAATTAACCCACTTTCACGTGTATATTTTCGTAAATAACGTCATGATATTGAGTGTTTGTTTTCAAATCAATTCCGCTAATTGCACAGTGTATGTTACGTTGCATACCAATGGTTTTGTGCATGGCAGAAAAATTAACGTAAGTTGTGGGAAATTACTCCACAATCATTGCATTAATGATCAATGGTGAATGGGGTGAGCTAAGATTTTGATACATTATAAGATGTCATGTGACATGGTGTACTCTGCCCATATATATGTGAAAGTTGTGTAACATTATGTAAAGTCTAGAATATGTATGTTGTGAAGACGAGAGTTTAAAACTCAAACATCACAGAACAAGCCGAGCATTACGCAGATAATATGTAGCTTTTATAAAGGAGTAACAATTGAGAAAAAGCTCTCAATCTGTGCTGTCATTGAGCTTATGTCATCTTACTATACCATTCTGGATTAAACTTTTAACTAAGTATCCATTCTGTTTGAATCTGCTTGATTGGAGTGACGAAAGTACTTGTAGGAAAGCATTGTGTAGTTAAAAATGAGTAACAATAAGAAAAATAATCAAGGAGTTGCTCTCTAAAAGAGTACCCAGACGCAGTAGACGGAAAATCAGGTTGCTATGGTTACCAACCCTGATCGATCACTGAATTCTCCTGAAATTTTCTCCCCGTGCTGTGGGAACGGCCACAGCACACAGGTGATGAGTGAATCAGGGAATTGGAAGTTTTTACTCCCTCAGGAGTAGTCAGGACGTCGAAGAGCAAGTAGTGAAGCAGACGAAGAAGATACTCGGTATGATTTGTTTGTTTGTGCGTTTGTTTGTCAGTGTTTGCGTACGTTTGTTTGTACGTTTGTTTGTTCGAGTGTTTGTGTATGTTTGTATGCATCGATGGATGGTTTGTATTGTGTATTGTGTATATCTGTTATTTTTTTGTGTGTGTTAAGTGTGTGCTTAGTGTGTTTGTATGCTTGTTCGACTCAGTTAGTGGTCACTTGTCGCGTTTGTGTATAGAATTATCCGCTCGAAAAAGAAATGAATTTTTAAAAAAAAGTTCCTGAAAGATCAATGGTTATCTAGAAAATTGTGACGTTCAGCAATTGAATGAGATGATCTTACGCCAGAATTCCCCCTGGGATTTGCAAAATCCCCTTTTCAAAGAGCTAAAATACTCTTATTCCGCGCGCCTATAATCACATTTCACTGCTCCCCCATAAATATAGTGCTCCTCCATAATTCATACAGGATGCACAAACGCCTGTATCCAATATCGCTGTGTAAGTGTAACATGGCTACTAATTATCGATGAAAGTTAAACTAATATTATGTGTGTGTGCTTGTGTACGTGTTTATTATGCGTTTATCTATCACACAGCATAATATATAGCGTGTGTGTGTGACACATGAGAAAAGTGACTCTGTCCGTAATTGATCAGCCCGGAGTTCACTATGAAGGATCCAAATTATGCAGGAGTCTGAATTTCGAGTAAGCATCGTTGAATGCTATAGGACAGACGCTTACCCACTGAGTCACTGAGGCGTTAGTGGTAGAGTGACATAAGTTATTGAGTACCGATGTCGAGGAAACATGGTATCAAGTGCACCTGGTCTCAGACCGCCACTGTCTTTTCCAACGCTCTGACACCCACAGAATTATAATTCAGCACACTTTTCACCCCCTACTCCATCCCCACCCCCTGAAATTACCCCTCTCAGATATACCCTCTCTGAATTTGATTTATCATCGCCGGGCTGAGCTTGGGTGGTCCTGAGGGCAGACTTCAAATCTGTGGACGAGTAGCCTCGTAGTGGTTCGATTCCACCTGACCGGCGTCTGATTTCTGATTGCGGTATCAGAAATGCTTTTTGTCAACTCGACCAGTGGGTAAGAGGTCGATATGGGGGTCAGAAAGTTTAGTTTGAGGACGCTACAGTAGTGAAGTGGAAGGCGTTTCTAGAGGTATTAAACGTGACGCGCGAAATGTTGTTGGTATGCAGTTTGGCGCAAGGCGGGTTTTTGGATATATATATAGTGCGCGCGCGACCGAGCTGCTAGTACTTTGGAGCAGTCATCAGGGAAACTTGTTCGCGCGCGACGGATGATTTGAGAACCGTGAGTAGGACATTATTTCAGGAAACGGTTACAATTCGTCAATTCATGAATTATCAGACTGACGCTACTTGACTGACGTCATTCATTTTAACATAACCTCGGGGGATATCACAATACTGCACTTTTTCCCCTTGACACCACTTTCCATGACTTGATTCGGTCATACCTCTTGATCATGATGTCACACTCACCTCATGACATCACAGGATGATGTTTATATGCCGGAAACACGCACGTGTGTCACATGGCTTCCTGTAATGTGATACTCATGTGTGTGTGACGAGTACTTTTGACACATCATTACACAGCTCTCTCGCGGTCCGTGTGTTTTTTGCGGTGTTGAAATGTTTAAAGTTCACCGTATTCCGTGACTTCAGCTACGTTTAAAGTATGTCATGTTCCTTTATCAGGTTGCGTGGTCTCTTCATAACTTCATCTTATTCGAACATTCAAATCTTACATTTCATTACATCAATCATCGTAACAATTTCGTGATTTTCTCCCCAGTCCGCACTCAACAAGATTCAAGCCATGGCGTCCACACGCCTCCAAACCGATTGGGGTCAGATGCCGGGTCCTTGGGCTTGTTTTTCGGTTTCACAGTTCTTGTTCTGTAGTAGTTCAGCCTGTCCAACATGGTTTGCACCACATCAGGGTTCTCAGCTGAAATCTCGTTAGTCTCTGCAGGATCTAGGATCACATTGTACAACTCCGCTCTATTGGGGTACCCACTTCCTGCCATCATGTACTCCAAGTCACTGTCGTATCTCTCCCTATCTGCTCTGTGAATTGTGAACTGCTCCTCAAACCCCCCATTTCCCATCTTAGGGGGAGGTATCCAGTCCCCCTTCCCCGGGTTTCCAGTGTACAGTTTCCACGGCCCCACCCTTATTGCAGCATTGTGCAGAATTGGGTCAATGTTCACCAGGAATTCTGTTCGGTTACTCCTCCCTCTTCCCGATATTGCCGCCCACTGGTTCACCCCATCTATGTCCCCCAAATCGGGCCCACTGCACTCCTCACTATCCACTCCGCAAGCAGCCAGGTGAGTCAGGGTGGGCAGCCAATCGGTGACGTGGATCAGTTCGTTATTGATCCGCATCCCGGGTAGCATGGGAGAGTGGACGAACGATACCGACCTAATCCCTCCCTCCCAGTAAGTGTGTTTTCCTCCTCGGAGAGGGTAGTTTATCTGGCCCTTGTTAAGTCCCTGAATAGGGCCCCCGTTATCACTGAAAAATATGAATATCGTGTTTTCCCAAAGTCCCGTTTCCTTGAGCGTTGACACCACCTCTCCCGCCGCATCATCCATAGCCGTGATCATTGCGAGTAGAGTTTTCCGATCTTCGTTAAAAACAATCCCATCGTAGAGTTTCCTATACTTAGGCGGCACCTCGGGCGGGTTATGTACACTCTGGATGGGAAAGTAGAGAAAGAGCGGTTTTGTCTGGTGTTTAGCCTGGTGGTCCTTGATAACGTGACGGGCTCGCTGGGCGTACAGGTAGGTCGAATAGGTTCCGTTCCCGCTCCACATCACTTTGCTCGTGGTGTTGTTGTTCTCGTCCAATGTATCCAATCTGAGGCAGGTTAAAGTAAGAGATAGTTAGAGATGAAATGAGAGGGAGGATCTCCAACTTTTGGATGAGAAGGTTCCGGAGGATTTAGCGAGTTTTAGTCACAGCGCATGGTGATGGTGATTCATGAAGTGCAATCAATCCAAGAAACATGTAATTCAAGTACCTGTAGTCGAAGTAGTCTAGCACCAGTTTCCGATAGTAAGATTCATGACCGTTGTAAAAGCCGAGGGCGGTGTCAAAGCCTCGCTGAGTGGGTGTCAGCGCCCACGAACAGAAGCCGAGATGCCATTTTCCTATGGAATGAGTAATGTACCCCAGCTCCTTCATGTAGTTTGAGATCAGCTTCTCCTCGACCCCAACCCCGAACGGTTCACCCTGTGGAACAGAATGATTTGTAGTTTCAGATTGTTTAGGAATCAAGATTTTCTTGGATTTAAGTTCAGTCTGGGGTCTTGATGTCCCGAAATGAAGGGGATAGATTCATTCTCTTCAGGCGTAGCGTAAGAAGGCCCACCCTCCTCCACTCACAGCATTGATGGTGTCATGGTTGAGTCCGAGTCTGGAGGGGTATTTCCCCGTCATGAGCGCGGATCTGGTGGGAGAGCAGATCTGCTGGACGTAGTGCTGCTCCAGAATAGTCCCTGGAGAGAGAGGGGAGGATTAGGGCCTTCGGGCAATGGCAAATTAGAGGATCAATTAGGGGAACATAGCGAAGAGGGGGAGAAGAATTAGGGGTTGGGTGTCGGGTCTCACGAAAAGGGAAGGTCGGAAAATAAGGATCTGCTTTCCAGAACTGTATCGAAACTTTGAAACTTGTTTATATACCCGTGTTAGCGAGTTGAGTGAGTGTTGGAGCTATAGCCAGAGAATCGTGCCATGGCATATCTCCCCAACCTGAGTGTTACCATGGTGATGTTAGTGTTGCCATGGTGATGTTAGTGGAGAATGGTCTCTAGCAAAAGTGGTGTCAAACAAAGGTGATGTCAAGGAAAAAGTGGTGTCAAGTAAGAGTGGTGTCAAGGGGAAAGTGGTGTCAAGTAAGAGTGATGTCACGGAAAGTGGTGTCAATAAAAAAATGGTGTCAGTGAGTACTGTGGTAACAGCAGATTTCTACTCACCCAGATCATCAGCAACAAACATCACAATGTTAGGCTGCTTCACCGTTCCCCCCATCACAGTCAGCAAACCACCAATCAGGATCAAGAGTAGTCCTACTCGACCCATTGTATCACGTGATTTGGGTTGTTAGTTGCCCTCTTTCTGTATCGTAAATAGAGTTTCACTATATTTCACCTGTCTCATGATAAATTTTTGGATATGAATAGAATTAATTCGTATCAATTTGGCTGAAGGAATGAAACAAGTTCTAAGGAAACAACAACAAAGCAACGCACGGCAAAACACTCACGTTGAAACATGAGACTCCTGCTTGTATCTTATCTGTAGAATATTTGTTGTGTTTTTACAGGGGGTTGAGAGATAAGACAAACTTCAGTCCTGCAGTTCGCCGATAAGTGAGAAATTCTCCATGGAGTTGTGTGGAAACCTTCACAGGAATGAAGTCTTGAAAACCCAGCAGATAGTGTCGAGGCTCAAATTAGTATTCTCTAAGTATGATACATGTCTCCAAAGAAAGTGTCTTGTCACTCTTGTGGTCGTGACTTAGCGATCCGTATGAGTCATGAGAATGTCTTACATGAGATTTGATTCACACCATATTATCGCCTGTCGGTATACGAGATGAAGCTGCTTACGGATCACCCACACACACACACACCCACACACANATCACTAGAAAAAGCTGCTGTGTTTCTACACGTGATGTGGCGGCAGTCTGTCAAATATGCCGCGTTCTTTTTCATATCATAGAGTTTAGAATAAAGAACGCCAGATGCCGCGAACAGAAACAACCAAATACCATTTGGTTTTGGAAAAAATACTCATATATATGCAACGTGATACCGTTGTAATACTGATTGTAATTTACTGGCTAGTTTGTGATTCGCATGAAGACTCTAGTGTGCCACATTCGCATATGTGTTGATGAGACCTAATCATTGATTACAGCATAATATTTGCTCTATTGAAACATATAACACGCCTTTTTTTGCCATCATCTAATTATGTCGTAGCATCTTGTGGCTCTAATCATACCTAATACAGTATGCGTTTGGTCGGCCATACACTGTGTTCACAAATTTTGGCACTTTTCCAAAATATGTTCCCCTCGACTGCCGTTATATGTGAATTTTTATTCGTATACTTACCACATAGTTAAGTGTAGTTCCACCGCGGTTCTTTATGAAGGAGTAGGTCTGTACTACGCGTAGTTTGCGGTATGTAAAGTTAAAAGTAACTTTGGAATTTCGGAAACAATTCGTTTTGTCGCAGTTCCTTATGTCCTCTCTCCCTATTGCTACTGCACTATAATTATAGCATCGAATAACAATCAGTGTGATCCCTGTCCTTTGCACTGTACTATACTGAGTATGCAATATACATTGTACATTATATATTCCATGTACATTGTACATTATATATTGTACAACAATACATTCAATGTACAGTGTTATAACAAACAAATGCACACCGATACACAATAAACGTTGACTATAATTGTGGCTCTGCTTTTGTTGATCCGTTTTCTTGTTCTATTTTCTTTCATTCTCATTTCTGATTAACAATTGAATCTAACTAATTACTGTGAATGATCATTAGCTGAAATCAGGAAGAGTATGCCGATACCGACACTCCAACTCTTCAATGCAACTTACGAGGACGTCAATGTTGGTAAGTCCAACTCAGGTTGCTAGGGGAACAAGGTTGCTAGGGAACCACGGTTGCTAGGGAACAAGGTTGTTAGGGAACCGCGGTTGCTAGGGAGTTGTTGCTTTAGAACTGCCTTCTTATTCAGCCCATATACCTACCACACTCTTTGATTTCATTGTTGATAACCCGTATCCTTCTTACAGATGGTAAGTCCTTATTCTGTAAGTTTCAATGTGTGGGTCAGTCCGGGACAAGTTCAATCTATGCTGACCTCATGATCGATCACTTCAAATAGAATTTGAATCATTTTGACAGTAGTTTATGGGATTCCTTTGGTTTTGAAGTTGATACTGCAAGTTTCCTTTTTAATTTTACATCTCATCCAAAGCATCGTTTTCAGCACATTTTTCTGTTTTTTCTGTTTGAAAGCACACTTGAGGGACCCTACTTGTTGTTTTCAGAATGTTGAAAAACTCTTTGGCAAGCAGCCAATTAAATTGCAATCTTGGAAAATTAACAAATCCTCAGATTCAATGCTGCTTCATTCATTTTCCACATCTAACTTCTTCACGATTCCATTGTTATGCTTTAAGTACATATTCTTTACTGCTTGTCACTTAATGACAAATCTAACAAGTTGAGGCTGATTTTAGCACGTGAATACTCGATTCTCATTGGTCAATGGTCACCGGAGTAGAGAATGTTTCGCTCAAATGGAAGTGATATTGTTCAAATTTCTGGCAGCACTTTTTATTATAAGTTTCAATTGCTTCTTGATTAGTTCGTATGCTTCAATAAGTTCAGAAACTGTACTTAAACGTCCTGGAGACACTTTTTGTGAAGGATCATTAAAGTCTAATAAGGGAAAGTTTCTGCAGTAATTAGAGACATACTCTCAACTTGGATAACTGAGGCGGATACTTACTGAGCAATTTGGGAAGCACACATCACTTATCACTTAATCATGGGCTCAAGTGGATCTAAGAAGAATCCTGAGCCAGTGACGTCCACAGCGTTTGGGGGAGGGCAGCAAAACAGTACCAAATCCAGACAGAGCAGCTCCAAGAAGGACAGGATAGTTGAACCAATACAGGATTTCAAGGAAATGATCGGTGGCCAAGGACAGATTAAGAAATCGAAGAAGTTGAAGGGAGTAGCGTCCCTCCATAACTCTTCTACTACGTGTACGTTAATATAAAACCCATTCTCTCTTCAATATTCCAGTCATAGCACTTTCGTTTAAATCTTACTCGATAAAGCTCGAAGTTCAAAGACAGATGGGTCAAATATTATTCTACAATTTTACTTCAATTTATTAAGGGTGTTTCCCTTCTTATCTTTTCGTACTAACTTCTGGGTGATCAATCGGGTTTATATTTCGCTCCAACTCTATCTGGAACATTCTCTAACCCCCTATCCCATCTTCTCTCCCCGCCAGTGCCGGCCCAAGAAACGAAAGCGGCAGTTGACATGAACAAGGAGGTGGACGATCTCACGGAAATGATGATGCGGTGTCTCGAGAATGCCGATGTGGAAAACTTTGTCGGTAAATATCGAGTTGGGTAGAGTTTTTGCAGGAGTTTTCTGCAGGGGTTTTCGTGCGAAATCAACGAATAATCAAGCGCGTATTTATTATCTATCAGTTGAACAAAATTTTAAGATCATATTGTCATTCACAAACGCATGGTACATATCCGGTCCTTAGACCAAAGTAATTGGAATCATCATGCTAGCACCAATCCATTACCTCAATTATGTGATTGGTGACAATTAAAGCAGGACTCACCGTACAAAAAAGGTATACGACAAAAACTTTGATATCTGTCTCCCTATCTATACAGAATGCAGGCAGGATATGAAAGTCTAGACTCCTGTTTTTGTTCAATCGAAACTCTTTCCACCATTTGGATTCTGTTTTTGCTTCTATGCTCTATAAAATGGTCCTTGAACCGGGACAGAACCTCCGATTCGATATCGTGGTGCCTTCTGGAGCTAGCCACAAATACGTTAGAGTACAATTTCTATCACGCAACAAATGAATAATGTCTACTCGAGACAAAACTGTCTAGAGAGTAGTACAAGTCTTCTTCACTTCCGGTCAACTTCACAGTTTTATACCCGCTCTCATGTCACTTGGGCAAGAGATTTTCTGGACCTGAACTTGTTTTAACACGGCCCGATCTAAATGTGTTAGAACTACAGCTGGTATGCGTGTAGTATACTTCAACAAACTCACGGTTTAACTCACAGCAACACATGATGTTTTCAGTATTGTTGTTTTTGATTTGTTTCGTTGATTGTCAACTATTTTTAATTTTATGTCATCAGAGCTGCTGGATGGAGCCATTTTTCTTATTTTCACAACTTTTTTTGCTTCTCGGATGCTTGCAGAGTGTTTTGCATTGTTATGCAAAGTGAGGAAATAATATTCTACTATTTGCTAAATATTTAATACACGTGTTAATATGGTTTCTTTCCAGATTCTGAAAATAGTTTTACATTTCTACCATTCTTTTCTTTTCTCTCGATTCTTTATTCTCTAGTTTGGACACTTGGATCAACTTGAAAATCTCCCATCACTTCACAATCACATTCTCAATCCACATAAGTGTGAAATTATCTCATGCTGCGTCGTCGTGTCGATCACCATATTTTTTGAGTAAAACCCGTAATCTGATTCTTCCTCAGCCCATTTCCATTGTTCCCGCCTTATCAATATGTTTTTGTGGGGTCTGCCGTTCCCCTATAATAATCACCTTGTTTCTTGAAGTCACACACCCAATACCAATATTATATATCCAGAATTTCATCCTTATCGCCCTCCTGCCACATTGCCGCGTTTCTGTGTTGTCTATCTCTGTAAGACTCGCAGGTGTGTGTATGATTAATTGCATGATGCAAACACCATTCCTCCTCGCATAATTTCACGGTTTGAAACCCCTCTTCCCAAGTCACGTGACTATAGTTATTGACACGTGTCGGTTACCATGGTAACACGTGGCAGTTGTCATGGTAACGGATTGGACACAGGATAGGGATAGTCTGCACCTGCACTATACAGTGAACACCTGGTCTACTGTCTCGGATAATTTAACCCAACCTCAGTTCAATTATATCGAACTTGGTCACCCTGAACGGCACCTCCCATGCCATGGTTTGTCATCTGAGTATGACTTCGGGGCGTCATACTTTTCATCCTATACAATGACCCATTTCCAATCTATTGCATCGCTGCTCAACTGTACTTACAGTGAAAATTGAGAATCTAGAGCTGTAATATTGTATCTGGGTGTGTGAGATTGATAAATGGATGAAAGCTCGCACACTTAGAATTAAATTAGCTGAGATATCATTAGAAGTTTCAACATCTCATCGAAATAAGATATCCTACCTAGCTATCTGAGCTCCAGTATTTAGAAACAATATGTTTCATCTAGATACAAACTCTGTGACATAAGATACTATGAAATCTCATTTCATTTCATCCCCCTTGTACAGTACGCCCCTTTTTGCTCACTAACGACCTCAGAAACTTTGTTTTTCTCAATTTGATTTTCAACTCATCCCATTTTCATATTTTATGAACATTCTAACATAAAGTATTTGTTATTTGTCCAGCTGTACCTTACGCTTTTCCTGGCACTAGGTCAAATGTCCATCTTTTGTCAACGTCCTTTACATGTGTCATTTTATCTCCATTTTTTTGCGAAATTTGATACCGATATTGTCCAATAATTGAGTACTTGTAAGTCTGTCGTTCACTTTCCCGCATTACAACCGTTAATTAGAACGGACCGTGTTTCATCTGTTCTGTTTCATTTTTCCCGTTTTCATCATTTAAACCGCGCTAAATCACATTACAAGTAGCTATCACGGTCCCCAACCCATACCTAGTTAGCAACGTGCAGCTGTTACCATGACAACCAAATGACAGCATTCGGTAGTCTCGGATCCGAATCAGACTCGGAGTGGGAGGATGATCCAGACTTTATTCACGGTGAGTGTCTTTTTATTGTCTACATTGGAGACACAAGACGGGTCTATATTGTCGGAGAGTCTCATGTCTCACATAGAGACATTGTCTCAATATGAGAAATGCGCGGATTGTATCCTGAAATGAAAGTGGTTACTGAGTGAGTGCCTTTACTGAGAAAGACTCGTTAGTGCCTTTCTCAATTTCCCGGTTTTCGGTCGGCATTGTTGTTTTTTACGAATTTTTCTAGAATGCATAATATATTCCGTGGAACATTATATCATAGTACGTGTGTTCGGCAGCTGACTTTTCAAAGTTAATGTAGTAGAACCTTTCATTCACTGAAATACTGAAATATACCGTTTCGCCGACTATGAATGCGAAGGTTTTCATTTAACTCTAAAATAGACTATAGACTATTATAGGGTAACTTTCTGACTATATAACTTTGTGAAACTTTTAGTGATAATACCTACAACGCTGTTTATTGTTTGTGAAACATAGTTTGAAAAGTTTTCTTTTCATCCATGAATGTTTATTAAACGTGTGATCACCAAACATTATTTCGATCATTTTTGACGAAACATGTTAAAAACGCTGTGCAATTTTCAAATTAATTCTCGCAATATTTTTAAACCCCCCTCTTGAATGGTGGATAAACATGTCAGACACATTTTATATCCTCTTACTATGATATGTTGTTATTTCGACTCTATTCACTGTTATTTTGCTTGTTAGGACATTCATGTCGATCATTCCTAGCTGTTTGTGTTTATGAAGGAGTAATGCAGTGCTGGCATTATCATAGACACAATAGGAATAACCGCTTTTTAAAACACAGTTACTAAGACCGCTGGAGGAAGCTGACAATTGCCCTGCCAGTTTCGTTCCGCGATCATCCTTGCAGTATTACATATTTCCTTCCCCATTCCTTCCATTCCTTCCCCATTCCTTCCATGATGTCATTGGACATCTTCTCCCGCTTTATAGTCTCTCTATTTTCTCACTATCGTCAACAAAGATTGCCCAAATATGCTTCAATATTTTGCACTTGCATTGCCCTGCGAATATTTTGTCAGAGAGAATTGCTTATGTAGATTGTAGCTGCAGCTGTCAAGCTAATGGCTGGTTATCGGTAGCAATTTCACAAGAAACACACACAAAACATATCGTTATAGTCTGCGTAACACATATTTACTCCTTCATAATGGTCAGCATCTCTATGCGAGAGCATGTAATTGTAGTGTCAAACGTGTTCATTAGAGCACTCTAGTTGCTATATTTAGAGCACTCTAGTTGTCATGCAGTCACACTCAGAGTGTCCCATATCTTGTCATCATTAGCCATGGCATCTCATCTCAGCAATTTTCGTGAAAATATTAGTTGAGCGACGTTCAGAGCAATTGCATAATATTCGGAAGTCTAACAAATGATGAGAAAGCCACAACTTTGAATCGAACTGGATTTGTTTGAATTTCTTAGAATATGCGCTTCATACAAGTAGTACTCAAACTTTAAAAGAGCACTTTTTCGTACTTCGCGATTCGTATGTATCTACTAAAACAACGCAGTAGTAGAAAAAAACACTCAGTTTACTTTTTTCACCAAATATTTCTTACATCATGTATCTCGTTAACAGCTGTTATATACCCTAAGTTCACTGGCTTCGCAGTGGTGTTATCACGTTGTTTGCTCCCGGAAACGCATTCTAAAACACCCTAGCATGACGTGTTCCTGGAGAAAATCTTTGTTAGTTAGCTCCTTTATAATTTTCACTTTTTATTATTACTCAGTTCTTATCAATTCCGCGCGGTGCGATGCTATAGGTAGGTTCTCTTCAAGACCACCAACAGTGTAGTAGTAGAGTACTTTCCATCAGAAATTCCCCTAGCGAATTCCTCCTACTTAGTATAATCTAAATCATGTAAATAGTATAATCCAATCTGCCACCGTGTGGAGATGAAGGTCTTCACTCGATCAATATCTGCTGGACACAGATGTCCCTGCTGGAGCATTGGAATCGGTGGGTCCAATTCTGCAACAATCAGTGTCATATCATAGGTATTACAGTCATTAGTCAGTATCAAATATTCGAGTTCGGGGTCAGCATTTTATTATCGGGGGACTTCAGTCCGTCACATGAATAGTTTCCCATGATCTGTGATCACCGCGTCTCCCTCACCTTACACACAAACTCATGGGAACACCTATTGTTTTTACCCAGAACACTCTATCCTGAATTAAATTCTCCCCATTCTCCCTCACCGATAAGCCCCATCCTCGAAGTTGAGCTGGTCACACTCGCACGGTGTCAGCGGATTCTCACTGTAGTTGAGCGGTGTCACTCGTATCCTCTTCAACACCAGCACCCACCACCTATAACAACACCTCCACACCACCACCACTATCACTATGATTATCAGCAAAACCACGGTTAAACTGACGGTAAGTGCGAGCGTCACTGCGTCCGGGTTTGTCGGTGTCTCCGTGGGGCGATCGTGGCATTCCCCCACCCCCGTCATGAGGTTGTGAACACAGTCCTGGGTGTCGGGGTCGCAGTATCTGACCCTGGAGAGGGACGGACCACACGGTTCGTACCGGACAATGGTCTCGTGGATGTTAGCTACGAGCGGGCATTTGGTGTCGAAACACGCGACGAGACGGAATTGTTTCCCCGTGACATGTGTTGTCATGGTGATGAGAAGGAGTAGGGGGAAGTGCGTGCAGACCATCCTGGGATAGGGTGAGATGAATGATAAGAGAGTATAAAGTACTGTTTTGATGAAAATCTGATGATAAAACAATGCTGAGCCACGTTGGATATTCAATGAGAGAGAGAAATGATCATCAAGTTTAAATCACGCATATTATTCGACTGCCTGATTCCGATTGGTCATCAGAAATAACTTTGTAACGGAGGGGGAGATCTTCTCCGGCCACAAAACATATCAACAACTCCATCAGAAATTGTTTATTTTCAACAAATTTGAAGCTAACTTGAATCGGGTTTATCATTTTGATAAGCATCTTTAAAAAGACGGTATTGTTAGTACAACATTCATCAAAGTAGTGTAAGTAGAATCAATCTTGTAGGAATTCATTGTTTACTAAAACGATTATTGTTACAAAAGAGTTACCGATATAAGTTTAAACGAGGTGCAATATAGAGCGCGCGTTTTTAAACGCAGAATCATTGTTTGTTTTTGCACGTGTAGCGCGCGCAGGGGGCGTCAGCAGCGGCCGTTTTGTCAACATCCTTTGCTTATTCCATGATCATGACGTGTTGGATATACTGCCACCTGTGACCATGTGTCATGGGAATTAGGAGACAGAGAATTCAGCCGGGGATGAACACTGTTCTAAATAAATTTCAAATTCACGACGATTTTTTTCAAAATAAGAGCCTCAAATTTGGATGTTGTGTGTGTAACCTGTTATCTGTGAGTATGATCGATGTTATCGTATAGACTTGAGTGACCTCTTACAAGTCTCCCTAATTCACTGACTCACGCTTTGTTCAGGGCTGTGTGCAAAGTGTAAAGAAAACATAATCGGTCACGAAAACGGTTGCAAAGCTCTGGGTGCACTTTACCATGTCAACTGCTTTGTCTGCCAGAAATGCAGTGAGTTGTCCCATTATAGTGTCTTACTCGTGCAACAAGATCATCATCTACTGTCACGAACTCGCCATTTCCTGGCAAATGTCCAACTCTCCTCCCTCTTTCAGGAGATCCGCTGGTTAAAAAACCATTCTACCACACTGATGGGTTGACGTACTGCGAAAAGGACTACCTGGATACACTGGAGAAGTGTGATGTGTGCAATGATCACATCAAGGAAAGGGTTAGTCACCTGAAATGGGAGTTACGACTCAACTCTATGTCAACTTACGGATAACACCTCAGGGAAGCGAGAGAGGACCAAAATTCCATCGGGAATCGAATCAGCGCCCAAAAATACCTAGGAATAGTCGATATTCCTATGAAAATTGGACAAAAAATTTTCCCCAAATTTTGGATCTGAGTATCGGTTAAATTGTAATCGATGATGTTCACACTTTTATATCTCGTTTTCGGAGGTCTCTAATGGGGGCTTGAATAGCTCTGACGACAATTATTTTCCATCAAATCATCTCTCCTACTCTCACACTACAAATATCAACCGTTTTCACGATCATGCGGAGCTCACACATGCCGTGAGACCACGCTCAAATCACGATTTCTTTCCCTTGGGAAGCAAACGCTACAAAAACGCGAAAATCATTGGGACACACAAAATGGCCAAAATCAATTTTGCAGAAAACATACAAGAAATAGGTGTTCCTAGCCCAATTTTTGACGTAGAATCCAAATCTGGAGGAATTTTTGAGCTAGCTCATCGGGAAACAGGTGAAACTTTTCATTCCTCCTAAGATTTGAGTACCGAAGTCACATGACGGACAGCTCATCAGGGAAGCAAGATAGGGCCGAAATTCGATCGGGAGTCGATTCAGCGTCCAAAAATACATAGGAATACATGGTATTTGTATAGAAATCGGACAAAAAAGTTTTTTCGTATTTCTGATCTGAGTATCGGTAGAAAATGAAGTGAGTGACTCCACACTTTTATACTCCATTTTTGGAGGTGTATAATGACTACTTTTCTGACATTTACGAAACTANTGGGTTGACGTACTGCGAAAAGGACTACCTGGACACACTGGAGAAGTGTGATGTGTGCAATGATCACATCAAGGAAAGGGTTAGTCACCTGAAACGGGAGTTACGACTCAACTCTATGTCAACTTACGGATAACACCTCAGGGAAGCGAGATAGGACCAAAATTCCATCGGGAATCGAATCAGCGTCCAAAAATACCTAGGAATAGTCGATATGCCTATGAAAATTGGACAAAAAATTTTCCCCAAATTTTGGATCTGAGTATCGGTTAAAATGAGTATCGGTTAAAATGTAATCGATCATGTTCACACTTTTATATCTCGTTTTCGGAGGTCTCTAATGGGGGCTTGAATAGCTCTGACGACAATTATTTTCCATCAAATCATCTCTTCTACTCTCACACTACAAATATCAACCCTCGTTACGATCATGTTAAGTTCACACATGCCGTGAGACTACGCTCAAATCACGATTTCTCTCCCCTGGGAAGCAAACGCTACAAAAACGCGAAAATCAATAGGACACACAAAATGGCAAAAATCAATTTTGCAGAAAACATACTAGAAGTAGGTGTTCCTAGCCCAATTTTTGACGTAGAATCCAAATCTGGAGGAATTTTTGAGCTAGCTCATCGGGAAACAGGTGAAAATTTTCATTCGTCCTAAGATTTGAGTACTGAAGTCACATGACGGACAGCTCATCAGGGAAGCAAGATAGGGCCGAAATTCGATCGGGAGTCGATTCAGCGTCCAAAAATACATAGGAATACATGGTATTTGTATAGAAATCGGACAAAAAAGTTTTTTCGTATTTCTGATCTGAGTATCGGTAGAAAATGAAGTGAGTGACTCCACACTTTTATACTCCATTTTTGGAGGTGTATAATGACTACTTTTCTGACATTTACGAAACTAATTTTCCATCAAATCATCTCTCCTACTCTCACACTACAAATATCAACCGTTTTCACGATCATGCGGAGCTCACACATGCCGTGAGACCACGCTCAAATCACGATTTCTTTCCCTTGGGAAGCAAACGCTACAAAAACGCGAAAATCATTGGGACACACAAAATGGCCAAAATCAATTTTGCAGAAAACATACTAGAAATAGGTGTTCCTAGCCCAATTTTTGACGTAGAATCCAAATCTGGAGGAATTTTTGAGCTAGCTCATCGGGAAACAGGTGAAACTTTTCATTCCTCCTAAGATTTGAGTACTGAAGTCACATGACGGACAGCTCATCAGGGAAGCAAGATAGGGCCGAAATTCGATCGGGAGTCGATTCAGCGTCCAAAAATACATAGGAATACATGGTATTTGTATAGAAATCGGACAAAAAAGTTTTTTCGTATTTCTGATCTGAGTATCGGTAGAAAATGAAGTGAGTGACTCCACACTTTTATACTCCATTTTTGGAGGTGTATAATGACTACTTTTCTGACATTTACGAAACTAATTTTCCATCAAATCATCTCTCCTACTCTCACACTACAAATATCAACCGTTTTCACGATCATGCGGAGCTCACACATGCCGTGAGACCACGCTCAAATCACGATTTCTTTCCCTTGGGAAGCAAACGCTACAAAAACGCGAAAATCATTGGGACACACAAAATGGCCAAAATCAATTTTGCAGAAAACATACTAGAAATAGGTGTTCCTAGCCCAATTTTTGACGTAGAATCCAAATCTGGAGGAATTTTTGAGCTAGCTCATCGGGAAACAGGTGAAACTTTTCATTCCTCCTAAGATTTGAGTACTGAAGTCACATGACGGACAGCTCATCAGGGAAGCAAGATAGGTAGAGAGATGAATCACACTTCAAACCCCTCTATCACTCCAGCCCCATTTCTCACTTCATTTTCTCCATCTCTCCCTCCCCTCTCCATGTCTCACTCTTCCCCTCAGATTCTGCGTGCTGTGGAGAAGAGATACCACCCCGAGTGTTTCAAGTGTAGCACGTGCACAACGTGTCTGGACGGTGTCCCCTTCACCCTAGACTCAGATAGCAACGTGCTCTGCGTTCAGTGTTACAATAAGTGAGTTGTCATGGCAACCGAGTTTACCTTGGTGCCTGTAGTGAACATTTCGACCCTTGCGAGCTTTGATAAATCCCTATTGTTAATCATTTATTGTCCCATTCTATCCAATATAACTCTCTTTTCCCTTGTTGCTCCCATTCCAATTCCGCTCGTATAACAGCTGAAGTTTGCACTTTTCTTTGTTTTCTCAATTTCTCCCTTTCTCCCTCAGGAAGTTTGCATATCCGTGTGCGGCGTGCGGTGAGCTCATAGTAACGGAGGATGGGGCCGAAACTTTCAGAATAATTGCCATGGAAAAGGACTTCCATGTGTCATGCTATAAGTGCGAGGTGAGTTTGATACCAGTTCATTGACAACATTCTGGTGTCGTTAATTTTGCTGTTTATGCTTGAGTCTTGACACCACTTTCATCTGCTACTATCTTTTCCTGACACCGCTTTCATCTGTTCGTTCACCCTCGACACCACTCTGAGTGTTGACACCACTTCATCGTGTCATATTTTCATCTCTCCACACATAGAGAGAGGTAATATTCACCTCTGCTGACACCACCTACAATGCTCTGGCCTAGGAACCACGCTTCATGCTGTCTACCTGTTGTCTCGGCCATGACTCAAATCTATTCCATGTATCTGTGGTTCTCAATCACTGCATAAAGCCAGCTCTCACCCTCTTATAGCACCATCAAGCATGCTACCACGAGAGGCATTTCTTGACACCATTTCTTGACACCATTATTGAAGAACCCCCTCCGCCACCCCCTCCCTCAGGTTTGCGGTGTCAAATTCACCAACGATGAGGGGAAAGGGTGCTACCCCCTAAATGAGCGATTACTCTGTCACTCTCATTACAAGGAAGCAGCTGCGTTATGAGGTCACATGACTGCCGTTTTCTAGGATTATGATCACGTGCGTTGCTAGCCACGCGTAACTACGTGAAAGTCACGCGTTACTGTGGACTGCATCCGTTGCAAAGTTATACATCGTGTTTTCTTTGTTGTGGACACTGGAGGAGCCCACATTTTGTCACCACTGTTTGAAGGCCGATAAATCGCGATACCTACTGATGATCTCTCAAGAATGGGAAGCAGAAATTCACTCTGAAACTTTTTGAACCTATGTTAACTTCATTGCCAGGCGATGGAAAAAAGAAAAGATGTTTCCCGGAAAAATCCGAATTGTGTTCGAACAGAAAAAACTGAATTCGAAAATTCATGTGTCATCACCCGTTTCTTGGCTTTCTTTTAACAGAAAACTGTCTGAGAAATAGATTTTGTGTTTTATTTGAAGTCATAATTTAGTGACAATTTTTTGTTTCTGTTGCGAAAATAAACAGATTTTGATAAATTTACTAAATCTTTTAGATTTTTTACTAATTCACTAATTTAGTCCCCGGTTATGTATCTCTTTTTGAATATATTCCTTGTACATACAAATATTCTAATTAACCCCATATATTTCACACCCAGCTTTTTATTGAATACTATAACCTGGTTTATTAATTTCTATTTTATACTTTAGGGAGTTTAATTTCAATCTTTTCATAGCTGTTGAATAAAACACACCATATTTCAACTTTTACAGATTTCAATTAACATATCCATCACACCCACATTTCAATTTCACCCAAACCACGACTTCTCCACGGTCCCAAACGCTCCCAACTCTCTCAAACAACTCGTATACAGACTCGTTCTCCCCATATCCAGAGTGTAGGACCTGTCTGATTTCTCTGATCCCTTCATATGACATACATTCGTTTCCCATTCGTACACCACCCCCTTACAATCTCCTCCGTACACCTCAACCTCGGCCAGGGTCAGATAGTCTCCTCCCGATTTCCGGATTCCAATCTCCTGTCCAGTTTTGTCCACGGGGACGGTGAATCTCTCCCTGTCCGCAAACACGGTTATCGTCCCCAAACTCCGTCCGTCTACCAGAACTTCCGCGCCGTCCAGTTTCCTCGCCGAGTCTCCACGATCATAGTAGACAACCACACTGTCTATGTACTCGGCGCGTGGGAGAGTTACTTTCCACATGGCCTGTCCAGCTTGAGCATTCACCCTGGTAACGGTTGCTAGGTTACCGTCAACTGCGTTGCTTGCGGAGTTCTGGGAGCTGGTTTGGGAGACTGGTTGGTTGAGGGCGATGTTGAAGTTACGAGTTGTGCCAGTGCATAGACGAGCACAGTCGTAAATGCTGCTTGTTACACTTCCCTCCTCCGATACTATGTCCTGGAGGCGGAGGAGTGGTGTCATATTCTGACAATATTCTGACAATATTCTACTGACAAGTGACAGTGTGTGGATTGAGGATTGAGCGAGATCATAATATGTTCATTAGAAGTTGCCATTCAATTTGTGGTAGATACTATTTCCGAAGAAATCGATATTCCCGTTTCCTCAAGTTTTAGTTAACCAGGGACTTCCAATATTACCTTGAACTCGAGGTCCCAGTTGAAGCGGCCACACTTTCTGAACTCCTCACTCCTGACTCCCAGCACATCCCAACACTCCCTGTCTATGGACACTGCCCCAGGGTTTAGCTCCGTGGGGAGACCGTGTCTCGTGGTGAAACAGTAGCACTGGCTTCCAACGGGGCTGCGGAGATTTTAGTACATGTTTAGCCTTTAGGTCGGGATGTTTCATGTACAACTTTGGCAAAGACTTGCGCGGTGATTTCGACTTGGTTTGGAGAACAGATGCAATGGTACTGAATTTGAGACAAACAGTTCAGACTCTCACCTGGATGTATTCCCACTCCCAATATGCGTCACACTGAGTGTATCCGTGAATCTCTGACTGCAGAAGTAGAGACATGCAAACTCCGACTCCGCGTCAGGGATCTCATGAGTCTCGTCCTCATCATTGCTCTGATACGAGACACCACGTCTCACACAGCCTCTTCTCGCGACGCCACTATTGACACCATCCGCCTCGTCCACAGCTATTGCAGAGATGTCCTCGTTTAGTTGGGCGATCTTATCCTCAATCTCATCGTTCAGATCCTGAGCTTGTTGGTGGAGAGAATCTGATGTTGTCACCATTGGGTCGAGAGTTGATTTCGTGGAAGCAGCGAAATTTGTAATCTCCCGTCTCAGCCCATCATCTTCTGCCGGGTTATTTGCCGGCACTGTGATAATCAGAGCAACGGAGTCGTCGGTACTGACCAGTCGACCGTTGATAGTAAGCCGTAGTGCACACGTGACTTGGTAGATAACTCCTGACTCCATGTTTGGTAGGTTAGCATACGCTCGCACCAAACTCCCAATGGAAACAGAAGTTCTCTGCTCAGTCGCTCCCACTGGAGTCATGGTTTCCTGGTTCACCTTGTGGTACTTGAACTCCACCGAGTGGACCGTCATCCCGTCCTGGAGTCGCACACTCGAGAAATCGACCATCACGTCGACAGAATTGACAGAGTTTAGACTCCTGACAGCCGGTCTATCGGGAGGATACGGCAGGGTGGCTGTCACAATCCTAGCTGCCTGGTTGTTCACACCGTTGTGCATGGGCGTGACTGTCACGTGGTACACAACACCTGTCAGAAGGCCTGTCAACTCTGCTTTGTGGTTTTCAGTTTCAATTCTCTGACGGTGGACGTTTCCCTCTACTTCCCCCTCTGCGACCACGCTGTAGATCAGATCTTCTGCTTCATTGAGTTGGGGTGGTTGCCAACTCACTCCCAAACTTTCGGTTGTTTGGGAGTCTACCTTCAGGAACACGGGAGCAGAGGTACTCGCTGTTTTGCAAGAAATGGTCGATGACCATGGACTTACACCAGCTGAATCCCCCACTTTATAGCGAATCTTTATGTCGTAGTTTGTGTTTGGGTTGAGATCCGCCAACTCGACACTGTTCACGTCACCAAATTGGAAAGTTGTTGGGAACTCTTCATACTCGATCGGTTGATCCTCATCATTTCCGTCAGGGGCGGTGTCTGGTTTGGCTTTCTTCCAAATCGCCTGAACCTCCAGTCCTGTAACATGACTTCGTGTACTCACTGTCTTTTCTCCCACGGATAAGGAGACACTGGAGAAAGTCGAGGATACACAAGACAGGCCAGGTGGTGGGGTGGGTGGCTCAAATGCTCCTTCATAAACCGCTCCATTCCTATACTGGGCGATGGTGGCGTAGTCTGTCTTCTTCTTTGACAGCTCGTTCAGACGAACGAGGAAACAGTGATCAGAATCGAAGTTGTTTTGAGCAAAATTCAGGAACCGTTGGAAGACTGTCCCAACTCGGTTCACCAGAGCGAGGTTGTTGAACCACTTGTCCTCCTCCTTGGTACCAATCCCCGCGATGTCCTTGATCTTGCTGATGAACATCTTTGCCACATTAGCTGGTGGAAGTACGTACAGATCGTAGACAGTCGCGTGTTTGTGACTGAAAATACACCGGTTGTCAAGGGAACCACCAGCATCTGAGAGCACCAACTCGGGGTTCTTCTGAGCAGCTTCTGTCACCAACTCAATCGTCTTGATCTCGCGAGTTCTGTACGCGAGGAATTTATCCGAGTATACCTTATTCCAGACTGTCTTCATGTGTCCTTCGATCTTCTTCAGAATTTCACTTTCCACCGCTTGCCCCGATAGTTTTGAGACAATACTGGCAGCAATGTTGGCTTTGGTGACGGTTGCGTAGGCGAGGAGACCAGTTTGGAATGTCTTCAGCTCGTTCTTGATCGAAGGAAACCTGGGAAATTCTCGGTTATGAGTCCACTAAAACCAGGGTTAACTGAATGATCGGATCACTGTTTATTAGTCGCATAACTGATACTGATTGATTTTGAATATGGTCTCTGCGACAAAATAATGAAACTGAATTTCAATAACTGAATCTGGATTTTTAATAACCAGGGTTGTTCTGGAAAATGAGAATTAATTTCTCGTGATAATTTGGACGAGTTTTCGAAATTATGCTCTCTAAAGATATCACTCACCGAATGGCAGCATCTGATCTTAGCAGACTCTTGACCTGGGACGCCAGCTCATCGAGATCTGTACTGATCTGATTTGCCAAGTCTTGGATCGTCTTGCTGATCTCCTCCATTATGGGCGTGGCCCCCTCACAGAAGTATTCCACAGGGGTCACCTGGCGGGAGAATAAATTCCAAAAAAACATCGCCATCGATTGTAAACTTTCATTCACTCTTCTAGTCCTATTAAGTTCCATAGGCGGATTGCTAGAACTTGAAGATTTCGTTACTGCCTTTTTCCCGTTCCGGGAAATTTTCAAGTGGACAATAGACATGTACCTGGTATTTTATGAGAGTCTCGCTTGCCTGGGCCTTCTCATTCACCAAATCGAACACCTCCACCGCCTGCATAAAGTCAGCCGGCATTTTATCGAGGATCACATCGCCCGAGTACTCAAAGTACGCATCATTTTCTGGATCGAGGCCAAGATCCCGCTCAATATCCACACTGGTGTCAGGGTTGAAGTTTGGAAGAGCTTTCATAACAATCCCCAGACTTCCCGTGATGCTTTGCTTGTTTTCCGAGCTCTTGATCACCTTTCTCAGTTCGATATATGATCGAAGACCGTAAGTTACCGAGGTTATCACATGGGTAGGACCGAGGGGGGTGTTGACCAGGGAGCAATATTTTGCATGGTCCTGGGGCGTGGTCAGGGGGAGTGTCTTGGTCTTGGTTGTAGCGTGGTATTTCAGCGTTACCCTGGCAACGTCTGCAGTTGACGATTGTTGTCGAACTAGCCGTGCAGAGCCCGAGATCTTAACCAATCCGAACAGGAACTTGAGCTTCATATTCGCGTCTATATCCAGGAGATAGCTCTTATCCACTTTCTTCTCCTCCTGGACCACTTCAATATTCGAGTAGACAGTTGGAGTCTCCTCCACATGCTCCCCTAGCGTCTCCTCCGTCCAGAGACTCAGACCGCTGACCACCACACCGAGTCGGGCATCGTAGAAATCCCCCAATTTCACGGTCTCGCCCAGGGCCTCCACGTCCAGGATGGGGCGAGTGTGTTTGTTGGAAGTATCGCGGAGCTCTGGGGAGATGGTCTCTAATTCCACAGGGATGTTTTTAGAGACGGTGCACGTGACGGAAAGTGTAACAAAAACGACCCAGAGCATAACCTTGCTTCAGACGAACTGTTTTTGCAAAAAGTACTGAATTATGTAGTTGTAGCAGACCTCGGATGTAAAGAAATGCTGAGAGGAAATATTGACAGTTTATTTTCCTGTGTATTGATCCACGATTCACATTCTCTATATAATAGACACAGGTGTGTGAAGAATCGTCTTGAAAAAAGGTGACAGAAATGTGAGTGTTTCCTCCCCTCAGAGAAGGTGTTACCACGTGTCACCTGGTGCTTGACAAATCACGTGACAAACTGTGGTACACGTGTTTCACCGTGTTGATAACTTCTTAGAGTTAGGTCATGGAGTATTTTTGAGGGGATTAAGATTGCTACATTTGTCATTGATGTGGTGGTGAATCATTCATTCCTTTATCACTTCAATTCTCACAACTTTCATCTATCTATCAATTCAGGATGGGTTTTGAACTCAAATTTTCAAAATACGCAATGTTTCAATATTTCAACTATTCCTTTAGCATGGTATTCTGCATGGCTGACGAATCAAGATACTGGAGTGGAAAAATTACATCACCTTTCACAAAATCTCGGGACTGCTTACTTGTGACTGTGAGTAGATTTTAGTATAATATTCGTGGGGGAGGTTCGATTTTGTGAGTGCACTAGCAAAATACACGCATAAGCAAAAATGATGTAATTGTCTTGATAACAAAATAAAGACACTCAAATTTCTCGAGATTAAATCTGTACAATTAAAATGTTAGTATTATCAATTCAAAATCAATCAATTTGGATTGGTCAATTGTGTTAAATTTTCAAACACAAGGAATTGTTTCTGGGGAAATAGAGTTCTGTTCGGGGACGATTTTCTCATGCTTAATTCAAACCATAACACAATTGCTCTGAGATATTGAACTGTTTTGAAGCTCTCTGTGGTATTCAGATATTTCTGAGCAACTCATACATCATAGTTCTGAATCGGTGCAAAATCATAACCGAATCGACTCAAATATATATATGTATCGTATCCGAAAACTGAGCAGCACAGTCCGTGATGTCCGGCACCAACATGGTAGTGATTCCCGTTAGACAAACTTCTGGTCCTCTGTATGCTCCCCCTCTCCCTTTTCCCTCCAACTCAACTTCAACTTCATCGACTTGTGTCCATTGGCACTCCTACACGTGGACCTAGGTCTGTTGTGGTTACCATGGTTACCATGGTTTGATGTCAAGTTCTTGATGACTCTCCAGTACACGAGAAAGGGAGTGAAGGTGGAGTGGAGGAAGACTGAGATGTGGAAACTGCTGTGCATGTACGCGGAGAAGGGCTTCGTTGTCATGGCTTCCAGGTAGCTGTCGGAAAACTGAAATAGTTTGGAGTTAGTCGGGAGTTAGTTTGGTAACCAAGCTTTGGTTAGGATCAGTTTGGTTAGGATTAGTTTGGTAAGTCATAAGATGGTTAGGTTAGACGGGGGTATGTTCATTCGGATCAACAGTTTCAAATCACTCATGTTAGGACACGAGTGATTTTGACTGCCGTGCGAACTGAGTGATATGGTTTGATGAACATTTAATTGGAACTTTCCGTTGGAGCTCATTAATTAGATTCAGAAAGTGAATGCCTCTCGCTTCTGAATTCACTCGCGTCTCACTCGAAGTTGAAACTCTAAAGTAGTTTCAAATGGGGTTTCTGTGAGACCAGCACGATTCAACTTATATTGTTAGTTTCAGTAATATAATTGTTAATGTATGTGAAACATTGCGATGCTTTGTCAAAAGTTCAAAGTTATTCTCAGAAAGTGAACTACCCTAAATGGCTTAATTACCGAGTTTTCGGCCTTGCATTAGACTTTCAATAATTTAAATGAGTTTCAAGATTCAAAGTATGATGATCGTTAATAAATATCTTAATATTCTATGGCACTGAACATTATTTCGGCGAAAATATGGATGATTATCTCAAATTATTAAGCCTTGCAATGATGAACATCTCCTTGCTCTCATATGACACCTCCTAATATACTATTGATGGTATAGTAGCTATGACATCACTCATCATTGACACCACACTTAGCAATTCACACTCAATTTGCCACCTCACTCACCTTAACACCAAGGAGGAATAGTGCGTTTAGGATGCACATGAACCAGTAGTACGCAAAGAGGATGATGTACATGAACACCATCATGAGCATTGTGACACTAGCTTTAGTCAGGCTCTTCAACTTGTAGCTCTCTTTCGTTTCTTCCGACTTAAACCTGCAAAACGAGACGTGCAATTGTCTTTAGATAAAGTTGAGCCTAAAGCTATCATATGCGATAAACCTTCAGGGTTTATCTCTAAAGGTCACATAGTTTATTTAATTTCTCAAAGTAATAAAAAGAAATTTAACGTACTTGAAAGCTGAACAGAGATCAGAAAAGCAACCTTTCTTCTTCTTTTCCTTCTTGTGTTGCTGACTGTCTGATAGCAACATTGTCTGATTAACCCGTTCTCTGGAAGGGTAGAGCTGTTTATAATCACGGTGTTTTTACGTGAATTTTTAGTCTCACTTAACGGAGTTGAATCACTTGATTGAAACATGGCTCATGGCACATCCAGGGATTTTGGATTCATGTGAACCTCGCTCCTCATTAGATTCCAGGAAATTCCCGAAACCCATCAGTCATCGAATACTTAACATCAGATTTTATAGAACATAAAAATTGAGCTACACTTAAATTTCACGGGCACATGCCACATATTAGTTCCCAACTTACGAAATGTACTGGTATCTCTTGTGGATGATCTTGGCAAAAACAGCCGCACAGAGGAACACGGAGGTAATGGTAGGAAGAACCAGCGGAACTAGGACCAGGATTAGATACGGGAAGAATATCTGTAGCTTGTGTTCCATCACTTCCTCCGGCTCGTTCTCAATTCCCAGCAGCTGTGGGAGTGATGTGTTTTAGGTTTAGTGATGGGTTTTAGGTTTTGATGGGTCTAGGTTTTGATGGGTTTTAGGTTTTGATGGGTTTTAGGTTTAGTGATGGGTTTTAGGTTTTTTCGGTCGTATTGGGGATCTCGCGACCTAGGTTGCTGCCGCCGACCTACAGTCCTGTCCCCTTTTTGAGTTCTTTTCACTCAAAGAACAGAGAAGTTTATGTCTTCACGAGTGTATAATAGCATCAACGTGTTGTTGGAGTATATTTGGGGTCACAGCGTGTTTTGTCTTCTTTATTGTAATGGTCACCATTTTGTTTTGGTTTATTCAAGCACCCCTTTTTCGCTAGGCATATTCATTATTCAACCCCCCCCCCACACACAAGGCATATTCAAAGCAATGTTAGTGCATTATTCAACCCACTCTTTTTGTCATTAGATTGCACACGTGACCATAGCAATAAATTCGAGCCACTTTGGTTTCAAAGAATCGAGACAGGGAACGAATTGAACACAGAGATTATAAAAAGCAGAGCAAAATGACGGTTATCAACGTGGGGAGTTCAATCGTCTGTCTGATGTGATTAAATTGGGATGGGAATTTATGCTAAGAACTACCCCTTCGCTGAACAGAAGCCGGGTTTTTAGACCACCCCCCCCCTCTCGGAAAAAACTAAGAACAGATAACCAGTCTACAGAGCATTATCCTCATTCCTCCCCATCTCATTGTGAAGTGTTAATTGCCACAATCATTGTGACCCCAAAGTCATTCTGAGGTCCATACAATAGCATTATTGTTTTGGTCAGAATGGTACTAGCAATTATATTCTTCATCTGAGAATGTACTCATGACTCGCTGAAAATTCCCATCATGTCCCCTTATTATGTTACCTGGGTGATGCTGTTACCTGGGTGATGCTGAAGGAGCAGGTAAGTTCTCGTGTGTGTTGCTCCACGTAAGGCTGTCCTGCCATGAACGGTATCGCCTGGATACCTGAACAATATGCATGTGTTAGTGAGGTGCACAATACACGTGTGGATGTGTTAGTGAGGTGCACAATACACGTGTGCAAGTGTTAGTGAGGTGCACAATACACGTGTGCATGTGTTAGTGAGGTGCACAATACACATGCATTAGGTTAAAGTGAGGGGGATGGGAATTGAGATTATCTTTTCCTATGAAACATGCTAAGAAAACTGAATGTTGAGAAATTTCTGTGAAATTTGTGAATATGATATGCGGTAGCTAAGGGGAGATGGGAATCCTAGATCATCTTCATCATATGATGGATATTTTGAGCAGTAGTCTAGACTTTATAACTTTTGATGCACTTGTAAACGATCTTGGATATTAACCGCATTATGTTCATTTTACAAATCCTGGAGAACCAGTTAACGTTAAACACAGATTTTACAACTTTTTTATGCTCTCAGAACTTTTTATGCTCTCTTATACTGAACTTAATCTTATATTCTACGGTGGTGTTTTTCGCGTGAAATCCATCTTGAAACCGCGAAAATGCTCCCACTGCGAAAATGCGAATACTGATTCTAGATTTAGGTGGTTATGATGATGTATTGATGTGATCCTCGGGCAGAAAGGCGGTTTCAAAAACTACAAAACCAGAGTCGCCGAAATTCCCGTTCCATCGTGACAGCAGCATGAGGCCGAAATATAATTCCCTTAGAGAGAGAGAGATATTCATTTTTGTTCTAATATACAAAAAGTGGTTCTTGGGAGGGGGTAGGTAAATTGTGGGGGGGTGGGGAATAACCGCTTTTACGCAGAAAATTAAGTACAGTGGGAAAATCATTTGGCCTTGGTCATTTAGATGATCTTCTTAAAACTTTAAAACTAGAAATTATTCGAAGCAGCAATACTGTTACCCAATAATAGCGCATTTGTGAAGTATAACCCACTGGTCAATCTTTAGAGCACTTATAGCACTTCTAGATTAGCTACTAACCCAGAGCGAATATCCAGATGATGTAAGTGCAGTATCTGTAGATTGAGTAGTAGAAGTCTCTGTTGTAGGTGAGAGGGAAGTAGATGGCGTGAGTTCGGTCAATGCCTGGGGGAGAAATGGAGAGGTGTCAATGAGGGAGAAATGGAGAGGTGTCAATGAGGGAGAAATGGAGAGGTGTCAATGCGTCGGGGAAGTGTCGATGAGATGACATTAGGAGATTTTGCTTCAGCTAATAAAAGCCGATCTTGACTGAGCTGTCAACTTGCTTTCAGAATACAGAAATCGTTCATCGCACAGTAGTATGTTCTCAATTATATTTAACACTTGGATCTACACCATGGCTTCCTCTTCCGCCCCCCCCACAATCACAGCAGACTCCGAAACTGATACTTTCATCCTGTCATCACTGTTGTCAGAATCCTCAACACTTATCAACCTACCCTAGCAACTGCGACACATTTAACACAATCTGACGCCGCAGTTTTGCATACATCACAACAGGAGTTAAAAGCCAGTGAAACATGTAAATGTGACACACTATGATATGGTTTAAAACTCTCACACATGCACACACTGGCTTCAATGGGACTTCTGGAGACTGGAAAACTGCAACTTGAGAAGTTTTGTGGCCTCCTTCACATTAAGCGCAATACTTAGCAACAGTGAATAGCAACAACTCTACTCAGCAACAACCCGTTGGAACCTCATATAAAAAAGATAACAACCCCTACCCCCATAGTAACCACCCCTAGCAACCACCCATAGCAACACTCCATAGTAACCACCCCGGTCCCATAGCAACCACCACTTCATAGCTACTTACTTAGCAGCAGGACGGTGAGGCTAGTAACTCGGGTAAGGACGTTGTAACTATAACCGCTAAAAACACAAAACACCCTGTGAGCCGTGTTGTTCATGTATTGTTCATGTGTTTCCCGGAGTTCGTTCAGGGCTGCTGTCATGTTAGGGTCGTTGTTTCCCATGTCCATTGCAGGAGCAGGTCGCCCTATCTGAGAATATTAGTGAGTTGCCATGGTAGCAAGTAAATGTTATAGTAACAAGAATATTTTGTCATGGTTACATTGACATAACGATTTTTGTCATGATAGCATCAAATCAGTGCTATATTTTATCAATAACTCATATTAGACTCAGATAATCCCAGAGTTGTAGACAATTCCCAAAACCACAACCATGATGTCATGGTGACCAAGATTCGTTGCCATGGTAACAACCACTCACCAGTATGTAGTAGATGACCCAGGGCATGACGAACACGCCCATCAAAGCGTCACTTATAGCAATGTTGTAGTACAGATTCACCGTCTTCGGAACGATCTTGAAAATCTTGAAATCGTTCTGTTTTAGAATCTTCCTGAGGGAGAGTTGTTGGTGTTTTTGCCCTTATTCAGCGCCTTACCGGGATAGTGGTTCGTTATTTCGACCCTTGATCGAGGTGCCTGCGTGGACATCATATATATGATTCATAAGCTTGTGGACAAACTGTCACTAATAATTCGTGACAGGTTGAAACCTGTCTAATAATCAATGATAAAGTTTGCTGTCAAGATTTGAGCAGATTTTGATAAACGAACTATAATTTGTTATTGCTTCCTCATCGTCTTACGTCATACGCATCATTTATTAGGAACTCAAGATTTGGTTTGGAAGCCTGGTATGGCAGTACAAGTTTTGTCAAATGTCAGTCAGTAATATATTTAAATTACCAAACTGCTCTCATATCATAATTTATTCAATTCTGTTGAGTAGGTATGACGTAAAACCAAAGAACATTAGTCAAATATCGATAAATTCGGTTTAATTTCGAATGCTCCAACATTACTTAATCAGTTTCATATTTTAGTTCATGTGAGAACCCTGGCGTGTTTATTTTTTTTGGCAGTGTCTCGGTTAAACACTGTATCGCTTGAGGTGGCTCACTCCCTAATCACAGTGCCACCAATCACGCACACTTGCGAGTACTATCATATGGGGAAAACTAATTGGTGTTATGATTGATACTAAGAATTTGTGGAAATTAACTACTTGAAATTTTACTTGTTATACGCGGTCAAGATAAAACTTCCACTTAACCGAGTAGACTAATATCTTGATTTGATTTACAAAGTGTGTTGGGAATGGGAGTGGTTTATGAAGTGGGAAATGGCTCACGTTTTAATTCTTGATATGTTGATCGTTACCTAGGTATCGTGTTTTGCACATGACTGTAAACCTGTATTTTGATACAACGTGTATTTTGTGGGAATGTGTGGAATTTTCAGTGAACATTTGCTCAGTTAAGTGTTATAGAATGCCATTTGGGAGAAATTCTTAGAATTAGGGAGCCTTATGACCCATAGAAATGCCCATGGCAATGAAAATACTGTGCACAAGTAATAAATTGTGACTAGGTACTGATGAAAGTTGTTGAAAATGTCAGTAATGTGATTAAGCTGTGCAATTGACTGTTTATATGTTTTAATAATGTTCTGTTTAAATAGGTGTCGACTAAGACACACAATTCCCGGATTCAAAGGTCAGGATGACTGGTGCCATGGTAACTATGGTAGCTGGCGGTAACCATGGTAACTTCTTCTGGCACGAGCTCGCACTGCAATTGACACATGTCAAGTACGGTACCAAAAGCTCATATCATGATAGCAGGCGACTATGACACCCGTTCCAGAACTTGGCATCTGTGGGTTAAACTGACAGACTGAGTTTTAATCAAAGTAGAACCAATCTTGGCAGAAAACAGGATTCAATATATTTTATTAGAGCCCTTATTAGAATTCAAATTAAGTTACCCCTTTTATCAGCTATGAAATGAAATCCATAGTTATTATCAAAAAACTATAAATCCACTCAATCTCCTATATTCAATCCATTGGACACAAACTATTATGATAAGATGACGGTCAGTGTTACCTCATTATGTAGATTTAGTCTGGTTATTCCCATCGAGATCAACTTCATTGTCTGATTTCTCGGTAAAATTACTCTATTGGCTCCCTAATGATATTTTAAATTCAAAGCATATTCTTACCAGATTATGTAACTGTTCATGAGAATACAGGGTAGAAGCATGAGTGAAACTGACGTCGCCAGAGCATATTCCACATCAGTCCTCAGCACGTGGTCATTACCAACCTTTGCCATGGCTACAGGAGAGAGGGTGGTATCATGATAGGTGTTACCATGGTAACCACTCACGGTATCACAGGTGTTACCATGGTAACCACTCACGGTATCATAGGTGTTACCATGGAAACCACTCACGGTATCACAGGTGTTACCATGGTAACCACTCACGGTATCATAGGTGTTACCATGGTAACCACTAACGGTATAATAGGTGTTACCATGGTAATCACTAACGGTATAATAGGTGTTACCATAGTAAATAGGCATAGCTGCTACTCTATCCACTCGTTACGAACTAGTAATAATTCCTATGTTTGAGCGAGTAAGTGTTACTATGGCAACAAAATGGTACCGAGAACATCACCATGGGACTTAAGAAAAGAGAATGAAATGTGAGATGTGAATGTCAGGGTCTGAAATCGGCAGTTTGATATGCTCGTAGCTAGATTAACTATATTCCACTCTCTCCAAACGCTGCCTTGTCAAAAATATTCACAGCATCACCCCCCTGGCCCTGGTTTGTCAAGCCGCTGGAAATTTGTGAATATTTGAATATCCCGAATAAAGAATATTTGACATTGGTTAATTCTATAAATTTCACGACGCGTGAACCCTGCACTTCACGGATATGCAGGGTGAATGACAGATGATCCTGAATGGAACAGTCTAAACGTATCAAAGTGCATCCTTTGTTCTCGTAACAATGCAAAGCTGTCTCGACCTTATCAAAAGAGAATAATTGCGCATAGGCATGAATATGCTTCATTCATGAGTGAAGCTCATATGCATTCAATTGCAGAAGATAAAAAGTGAATAAACAAAACTAAACCCCTCCCTCATAAGAAATTTGGTCGTGCACTAAATCTAACTACGACTTGGCAATTTGTATCACCATTTCTAAATGCGACAAACAACGCATAGATGCGACAAAGTTAAACAGCCGTTGTCAGAAATCTCTCGTGTAATGCAACTTCTACAAAACACCCTAACACTCCAACTTATCTTCAGGGAGCGCAGATGTCTGAGGTCAACGCAAACAATATGAGGTAGGGATCAAGTCTTAGAGTGCGATCAGGGTGTTTATAATGAGAAACTCCCCGGGTCGCAAAAAACACCCTAAATGGTTGCTATAAAGCAAGTGTTACTTGCGAACGTGCGTCAAACTGTAATTGTAATATATGCGTGCACTACGTACAGCCTGACGCTGTTACCTGCTTTAGAATATGATGGATGATCGTTTTTATGTCTTTATGATAAGGTAAAATCCATTAACTTCGACATAGGACGACATAGAAGGTAAAATCCATTAACTTCTCCCCTGAATTGCATTGAGCAGCAAACCATCATAACCAAACTCCTCCCCTCCACTATAACGTCATATGCTACTCTCGGGGTGCTGGTTATATAACCCCCGAGTATTGGGGCATCTATCGCTCTGAGACTTAAATAGGGCCTTCTCAGGGCAATCTGACAAAATATTAGACACTATAGTCTCCTTAGTAAAAGATGCTTAATTGTCCCTGCTCCTGCGTCGCCTGTTATTGATCCAGATTAAATAGCATTATAAATGAGAGGGGGCCAATGGGCCATGGAGCAAGCTTTGACAAAAGATTGATCGGCTTAAACATTACAACACTACTTTATACAATCAAATTTGAGCCATGTCTGATGTCATTGAAGTGCTGAAGATAAAGTAAATTAATCCACTCATTATACTCTGCGTTTTATTCCTCAAGAGCTGTTGAAAATAACCATAATGTGTCGGCTTAAACATTCTATGCATGGGATGCCAGTGTGATTGGTGTGTGTGTCTGATAAGGTGAACGGTGTGTGCGGGGGAAAATCGAGCACAAGCATAACACATAACTATAGCAGTATCCGAGGGTGCTAGGAAGGTCTCACGAGGTAGTAATCTACTGCAGAAGTGGCGAATTATGTGGGGAAGCTGCAGAGTGCAGATCTGGAAGTTTCTGTTACAGTCAACGCGTGAGATTGTCTCAAATCGTGCGCGCGTGTGTGTGTGTGTGTGTGTGTGTGTGTGTGTGTGTGTGGGAGAGAGTATGTGGGGGTTGTGAGTGCGTTTTGAAAATCGATAAAAGAAAATTCTAACTAACTTGAGAATGGATATGATGAACATAATTAGATAGTTAAACTTGTCTTATCATATTCCATCGGGTCTTATGCAAACTTATCACGAACTTATTTTAGCGTTTATTAATTCTGTTGGCACTTATTATAATTGCCGATAATTCCTATTTCGTTGACTAAAGTAGTCTATAATATAAGTCACGTTAACAAACTTGAACAAGGCAAAAACAAATTATTGATAACAGTTTAAGGTGATGATATGAATTAGCTAATTGAGTACTTGCACCAAATTCACGCTGAAAACACTGTAAACATGAACAGTGTACTCCCGAAGTAAGAACACCGCCAAACAAACAAAGTGCGTGCAAAAGTTTCGCAAGGAGCAACGTGTATTACGTGTNCCACCCACCCCCCCTGTCGGTAAGTGTGATGCCGTCCTTCCCACTTACTGCCGAATACCCCCCGGGTAGGGATCAAGTCTTAGAGTGCGATCAGGGTGTTTATAATGAGAAACACCCCGGGTCGCAAAAAACACCCTAAATGGTTGCTATAAAGCAAATGTTACTTGCAAACGTGCGTCAAACAGTATATATGCGTGCACTACGTACAGCCTGACGCTGTTACCTGCTTTAGAATATGATCGTTTTTATGTCTTTATGATAAGGTAAAATCCATTAACTTTTCCCCCGAATTGCATTGAGCAGCAAACCATCATAACCAAACTCCTCCCCTCCCACTATAACGTCATATGTTACTCTCGGGGTGCTGGTTATATAACCAGCACCCCGAGTATTGGGGCATCTATCGCTCTGAGACTTAAATAGGGCCTTCTCAGGGCAATCTGACAAAATATTAGACACTATAGTCTCCTTAGTAAAAGATGCTTAATTGTCCCTGCTCCTGCGTCGCCTGTTATTGATCCAGATTAAATAGCATTATAAATGAGAGGGGGCCAATGGGCCATGGAGCAAGCTTTGACAAAAGATTGATCGGCTTAAACATTCTATGCATGGGATGCCAGTGTGATTGGTGTGTGTGTCTGATAAGGTGAACGGTGTGTGCGGGGGAAAATCGAGCACAAGCATAACACATAACTATAGCAGTATCCGAGGGTGCTAGGAAGGTCTCACAGAAGAGGCGAACTATGTGGGGAAGCTGCCGAGTGCAGACTCTGAAAGAGCCTGTTACAGTCAACACGTGAGATTGTCTCAAATCGTGCGCGCGCGTGTGTGTGTGTGTGT
>CAMPET010000270.1:13133-33641 GCA_946803715.1 Beroe ovata
CCCCCCCCCCCCGACATGGAAAATTACAAGTAAATCACAGTTAGGGTTAGGGCTTCCGGCTTGGGTTACTGTTATGGTTATGGTTAGGTTATGTCAAATGTCAGGGGGTCAATTGTCGGGGGGACAGGGGGGGTCAGTTGTCACACTTTCTTGAGCGAGTATTGAGTATAATTGACCCGTAGAACAACCAATTTCTGTATGTGGTCATTCGAACCTGTGCACACTATCACCGTGTTTTATAGTTTCCTCATNGTGGCTGCGGGCGCTTGCCAGCGCCCTGATAATTATAAAAGGCGTATACGTTGTTTTAGACATCTGGAGGCATATTACCGAATTCATGAACGTGGATAGTATTAGGTCACAAATTCGTTTCTTGAACGCATGATTCTGATTATTTTGCTAGAAAAGTGTTGCTGAACTCGATTCTTGGTTGATAATTTTCTCTTTGATTGGGTTGTTAACTTACATTTTTGTTGTTAGTAAATATAATACTTGAATAGTGTATTCAATTATGAAAAGTCTGTTCTTTTTCAAAACTTAATATTTCAAAGTTCTATCTGGTCCTACGGGCTATCCATTAATAACTCAAAATGTTTCCAATGTTGACACTGACTTGACCCCACTGCCAGCAGCCGGCTTGCAAAGCTGTCAAGTCTTCATTGACACCATACTTTGCTCGCCGTCACCACTGTCAAGCACAAGTGTTCATTGAAATCATTTATGCATGCTGATACCACTCTTATACTTATACCGACACTACGCAACTTCCATTTCGATTACCCATTGATAACAATCAATTATTCTGCTGATTAACAATACTCACTATTCAATAGCTGATGTCTTACTCTGCTGATATATGCTGCTGCTGGCATCACTTCCCTCCCATCATCACAAATCACCATGGACATTGGACACTCACATAACTGATGAGGCACGGCTTGGAAATGGAATCACCGGTAAGGTGTGTATTTGCATGAGCCGCGATAATTATCGGTTACTTTGCACTCGCTGGATCTGATATCGTGGAATTCATCCTTCAGCTGAGCACAAGCTGTCGCTTGATGAAATGCAGTTCCTGCTGAGATGATATCACTGCCAGGGGGAGAGCATGAGGGCAAGCGCGACTGTCAGTGTCAGAAGGTTTGTCACATTTTGTCACCTGTTCCTAGACATTCCCAAATTCTGTTTCTTAGAATAATCACTGGGGGGGGTTGAATGTGTCACTCTCTATAATGTCATTTTCTTGAGAAAGTTCACTTGGGTGCCATTTTGTTCAAGCCATCATGATCATTGCAACACATGGACCAAGCTTTTCTTCAAATTGCTAATGAATTTGACATCATAGTAGGTGTTCAAATCCTTAGATATCGGGTCAAATAGGTATTTGAGTGCAGAGTGGCGACCTCCAACTTCAAGTTGATCCTCTTAGAACTAGCCGACACATCCTCCCGTTTCTCATGTTGACACCACTTTAATAATGATGGCAGTTAGAGGCATTCTGAACGTATTGACACTAATTTACTTTGAAATTGATGTAGACATTCGTCTCATCATGCTGACACCACTCTTATGCTGACAAAATATTATAATTGCGATCATTTTCTAGCGTTTACTAATGTACATATTTTGAAGGCCAATTTCACTTCTACTACAGTAAAACTATGACAAAATGGGCTAAGTAGATCGAAGTCTCGAATTTGACACAATTTTGGGATGATAATAATAAACATTCAACCTTTATCAAATTCAAATGCCACACATACAATCAAATTTCAATCAGAGCTGTCACGTTACGATAAACGAATTTTGTGTTTGTCTGTTCATTCTGTGTTTGTCTGAGCGTTATACAATGCCGCATAGAGTCGTCATGCTTCAAATGAATCCCGTTCATTGTGATCCATAGTTTCACAGAGCAGCCACCTTTTTACTTCAACTTTCCACTTTTTTACTCATGTTATTATAATCAAGTAAACCATACTACAGAACCGATGGATATATATTTTCAATTTAACAAGTATACTGTTTCCGATAATTCCATCTTCTTCATTTCTCTACCATATGGTGTACTTTTCATTTAAATTCGGTCGATGTCTAACAATTTGGCATGTTATTGACAATAAAGTGTCAATTTAATGGAATAGCAGTCAGTGTACCTCCCTGGAAGCATAATGTAGTACGAATTCGATCAGTTTACAATCCCGTGACCAACACACACAAACACACACACGCAGGCGCGCGCGCACTCTCTGAAGATGTGGCACGTCAGTGCTAAAAACCCGTGTTATTAATCAATATGTAGGCTCAGTTAAATCTCAGTAGCAGTGCACTGGGTGGGGATGGTTGTATTGTCCTTTGATATATAAAAGTCACGTGTTGGGGCAAACAATGTAGCACCATGAGCATTGGAGCCTTGGACAAGTACTGCTGCAGGAGAAATATACCTTGGGACAGCCATGAGTTTTGGAGAAGTAATCGTGACGTTTAGGTGTTCATGAGGTAATTCTGCATTATTGACGAGATATTACGAGCTTTCATCAATCATAAGTTGATATAATTCAACAAAATATATCATCATCATCAATGCGCATCAAAAAACTGAACAAATATTTTGTTATTTCTACTTAATCATACTGTAACAAATATGGTCATTAACTGTAACAAATACATTGAATAATTAAACTTAAACTTAACAAGGTTTATTAAAACTTCTGGGAGTTAAGAATTCGGGTCATGCACATAGTATTGTTTAAAAATCCTGTCATACCAGGGGTCAATTAGAGGGGGTCAGTAGGAGGTCATTGATATACTTTCATAAGACCTAGGATAAATTGATTGTGAGAACTGGAATTATGTCTTGTTCACGCACTAGCAGAAATCAGCAGGAAATCGCTTCATAAATATCCCAACTTCTGCATAAGCAGCGAGTTATCTTAGGACAGTTCACCAGTTACTTTGCCTGTCAAATGTCAATACCGCAAGTCCGAGCTATCACCCCTTTTCCCTTCTCAAGCGGCAGTTAGTCTCTCACCATTATCTTCCCCTCAACCTTGCAACTATTTGTTCACACACACACACACACCGAGCATGTGCTTAGAGTTAGAAGACCTTGTGGTCGGTAGGTAGGAGCTGCTCCAGTTCCGATGCTGCCCTGTACAGGAAGTTAGCTGCCTCCCTGTAACTCGTCACCAGAGTCTTTGCGTTCAGGATCTCCGACATGGTCATTTCCTCCGTGCTATGGAACAACTGCTCGTCCAGGATGAAGGGGGTTGACACCATGTGTGGAGTTGTTGTTGACACCAAGTTGGAGGATGTTGTCAGCGGTGTCTTCATCTCACCCAGATAGGATCCCAGGGGTGAGAGCAGAGTATTCCCCAGTACTCCCTCTTTCTTCACCATCGTCACCTCATCTGACAATACTTTACCCGGTGTGGTGGAGTCTTGTGACGGGATCTTGTACTTCTCCTCAGATAGGATCCTAGAGTCAGGTGATCCGGCCAGTAGTCCGTGTAGTCCAGGGGAGACCACACCTCCCCCACTGCCTCCGCCATGAGACCCTGGCTCTTGCTGGAATTTGGAGCTAGTCATCAGGGATTCTATTTGGAAGTTCTTGTGTTTAGGTGACTCGTGAACTGGCTTGAGTGAGGTGCGACACAGGGGATCACAGGGTAGCGCTGTGTCCGGCGGGAGTGGAAAATTCCTCTTGTCACTGCACAGCATTGCACTCAGTACCTGGATTGTGTACATAACATGAGATTGATATCGTTGTTGGTGGGCATTCAATTTGAGTTGGAGTATTGGGGTGTTTAGTAGAAGTCGCATGAAGGATTAAGAATTCTGAATTTCCGTTAACGCACAAAAACGACAAATTGAGACATAACAGGATTCTTACAGGATTTGGATTTCAATTGATGTACTTGTTTCTTTTGAATTCTTTTAAACTGCGGACCACTGTCGCTTGATTGAATGCGACAGCTGAAACATCCCTGATTCAGGAGTGTTTCAGCTTAATGGGGACCAAATTAGGGGCCCTAAATTAGTGGCCTTACAGCAGGTGCCTACCTTGCCAATTGCATCCGAAACTGATCGTTCCGTTACACTTCTATGATCCTGTAGAAAAAGAGACCATTAGGTTTATGCGAAACTCATCACAACTACCTACTTTCATAGTATAATGGTGTCTCTTTTTCAATCATATTATATTGAAGAGTAGACGTTTCAAGAGAAAGTCTCGCTTAACAATATCCATGATAAGAAATAGTTCGCATTTCCGACATTTATTCTCCTCATATATAAATGTCGAGACGTTTAAATGAAATTAGCGTTGCATATCGAATATTGCGGCATTGATACTGGGGCACGTTCAGTGAACAGTAAACACGTGTAGATAGCGAAAACAATAGAATTTATTTCTCTCTGCCGAATGAAGCGCCTACTTTTGGTGGGGCGGTGGTGTAGAGAGACGAGGGGGGAGTGGTGGGAAGGTTGATTGACTGAGGGGGAGTAGGGAGGGAGTTGGGAGTAGGGAGGGGGGAGTTGGGAGATGTGCGCGGCGATAGAGCCCGGGGTTTGATCACTGTAGAGAACGGGGCTGCAGCTGGAGTCATCATGGTGGGCAGCTGCTGCTGGGGGGACTTCACGAAGTTGTTCGGAAGTTTGGAGGTGGACGTGGTGGCGGGTACCATGAGTTGAGGGGTGTCTGGAAAGTTGGGCGGAGAGCTGGAGGAGCAAGAGGGTGGGGGAGGGGGTAAAGTGAGGGGAACCATATTCATCAGACTGCTCAGCACCTGAAATGAGGGGGGGTTAGAATATGCTGCGGTATCATGATCATCATTGAGGGGGTATCATGTCCGAAAACATCTTTACTGTGGAAACTTCGTGATTAAGTGGGTATAGCTGGAATGTCTTAATTATTCGCGAGAATTATGGAACATGAGATCTGAAATAAATCTTTGAATAAAGGAATGGGTGTGTGTATGTGTAATCAGGAAGGTAAGCGTAGGCATGAATCATATCCTCCCACAGCTGTGTTCTGTCATTACCATCGGTGTCATTAAATCATGATTGCTCGATTCATTTATATACTCGAAATGGATCAGGATGTCACGCAGCTACAATGAATCGATAGAGAACCATTTCTCCCGTTGGAAATTATATAAATCTGATCATATTATTAAACCGAATATGTAGTAAGGTCTGGATGCAATAATCCTCCTCTCAGACCAATGTGAATCTTCCCGTATAATGCTGTGATATTTGACAGTTTCATGCTGCTGCCATGATTCGATCACCCCCGCCCCCTCCCCCCTGCTAGACCGCGCTCATAGTACAGCTGTGATTATATTGCAAATCCTAGCGAGGTTGTTTCACTACATGTTCCATGCGGTATAGCTACAATTCCCCCTGTTTTCCCCCCACATTGCAATCCGGCTACAGTTTGAAACATACGAGACTTCCCCAGCTACACTATCGTGCGGAGCAATCCCTCACTACTTCCCCTACTCTCTCTCTCTCCTTATTCATCTCATATCTACAGAGGAAGCATGTGCAGATACCCCCTCTTAGACCCCTGAAGTTGTTCCATATTATGCTGTCACTGTATATCGTACTGTCACTGTTCACTGCGGGTGTTACACATGATGAAGTACTGCACCTATGAAGTATGAAATTGTCTCCCCACCCTCTCTCTCTCAATCATAATCAGATACACTTGTTATGCGGAACTCCTACACTGTGCGTGTGCAGTTTTATCAGACCCCCCACTGAGCGGTTTTCCGAGTATTTTGCCGTGTTCATAAATGAAGCGTGAACTCATAGCATCTCAAATATATGCATGATTGTTGCTAGCGACTGTTGCTGACATTAGGTTGCTACTGGAGTACAGGATAGCTCTAGACTGAGAACAATTCTATTCAATGGGCCCTTAATCATATTGGAATTTCTTACCGGATTTATTGTGTCGCGAGGTAGATTGCTAGGTAGGTTGCTTGGTAGATTGCTAGGAAGGTTGCTAGGTAGGTTGCTAGCGAAGTTGCTAGGTAATTCCCCAAAGACAGGGGCGGGGTCCTTGTCTTGTAGGGAGGGCGATGTTTCTCGCTCATTCCTCACGATGCTATCCCCTCCTATTGCTTGTGTGACACCTGTGAATGACAACATATGAGTTGCTATCGCATTTCCCCATTTTGCATCTATGTCTGATTGGTATATAATTAACCTGTTATTATTACAAGCGTCAAGTTGTTCTCGGCCAAGGCCACCCAAGAAGGATGAAGGATGTAATTTTATTTGTTGGACACTAAGCAGGAGTCATGATATTGATATGTATAGCAACCGCGAACCTAGTCAACTGTCAGGTTATGATATACGACGCAGGGTTCACGTGACATTTTCCACCAATGATAACTTTGTTCTCGTTGCAGTTTAGCAACCCAATCAATGTTTAATTTTGTCATTACAGTCACAAATTCTCGTTCCACAATGCGTGTATTGAGCTGCGGCTGATATGTCGGACAGCGTACGCTGCTTTTCATACAACTACTGTTCTCGATGCACGTGTTTTCTCATGATAGATCGAGAACAGTTCGGAGCACTGAAATGAGAATGAACCTTCACCAGGTCTATCAATTTCATCTGTTCGGTGATGCACGACCTATATTATCTCAACATCCAGAGTAGGTACTTATCGTTCAGCATGCTATACAGTGGGCGGTGTCAAAACACGTGTCTCATCCCATATTCATGTCACCTCGACCCTACCTGCTTTTCGTTTATTCCCGGTTACTGTTATTGCTGTTTCCCCTAATTTTGAGGAAGTCTTCTCTGCATATTACATCCTTAATTCTAGTAACTTTAATGCTCAATTTAAATCCATGAATAATGGATATGCGCGCAAAGGCGATTGATTCTGATATATATTTACCGGTGATAATCGGTTTCTGGTTCTTATCCCCCATGACTGTGTCGTTTTCCCCACTCGACAAAGGGAGGGCCGGGGCATGTATGGGAGGTGGCGGGTTGGTGGCGTGGTGCGCGCCACCACCATTCCGTATGAGGTACTCCGCCAGCTGGCGGTTTGCCTCCGCCGCATGCAGTGTATACTGACTCGCTATCTGGGGAGGGTGTCATTGATACTGCATGGAGGGTCAGGGGATGTGTCATTGATACTGCATGGAGGGTCAGGGGAGGTGTCATTGATACTGCATGGAGATTGGAGGGCTGGGTGGTGGGCAATACCAGTATTATACAAGAAAACATATTTCATTTTTCGTTATCTTACGATTTTCTTGAGTTTCTGTCCCTCTCTGAATCGCCGTCCTGCTGCCTTTCTCTTAGCAAGGAGTAGAGGCGAGTTCTTGATCTTCTTCAGTCGTCTACACGATTCTATATAGATCCTGTGGATATGGATCAGCAATTTCCGATGAAGTAGCGTGCAATATAATGAAGCGTGCAATATAATGAAGCAGCATGAGTGCATTTCGATCTACTTGTAGAGCTGCTTCTGGGGAAAATGTCGCAGTATAATAGGAGGAGGTTAATACGTTATTCAGTGATACCTATGATCAATTTTTGTGGTTATGATTTGATTTGAAATACGTCGCGTTGTTAAACTGTCACAATGACACATGACAGGTCTTTCTATACCGTTACATCATCTGCCGCTGTATTCCAATGATACATATTCACTATTCGCTTCACAGATCATGAACATCGCATCCATACTGTGTGTGTATCCTTAATCCTATATGATTTGTCACTTGAGTTATAAGTGGATTTTCATTGCTCACGTGATCTATTGATCTGTATTATCATGATCACTATAATTTATAATCATAAGAGGTAGGTAGCTGTAAAGCTATGTAGGTGGGTATTTTATAGCTACGACTTATCTTGGTGAATTCAGAGTCTAGTCAAATGTGATCGATTTTTGAATATATGTCTGCGCACGTGGGAACTTGAATCTAATAGTAATACCCGTGCCATTGCGTCACATTTCTTCTTAAGAGGTTTCGATTTGCGAAAAATGATTAATTTCGTAACCAATCTAAAATACCTCATACCTGACACGAGTTGTGGTCCAGTGACCCCCTCACCTAATACGAGTTGTGGTCCAGTGATCCCCTCACCTGATACGAGTTGTGGTCCAGTAACCCCCTCACCTGATACGAGTTGTGGTCCAGTGTGCAAACTCGGGGAATTTGTCCCTGCATGCCTGAACGATGAGTTCCACCTTGTCCTCTGGCTGTTTGCTGATGACAACTTCCTTGTCGAGGTACTGGTCCACTAGCTGCCGAACGTACCGCTGAGTAGGACATCGGTAAGACCAAACGAAATGAATTTCGTTGTACTTAACTACTATTACCGCTCGGCTGTTTGTTTGCTGAATGACTTTTATGGGTAGTATGAAAGTATATCAATGACCCCCTGCTGACCCCCTTGTGAACCCCCTCTGACCCTAGGTGGACAAAACATGGTCTCATAGGGGTCAAAATAAGGTCATAAAGTGATCACCAGGGGGTCAGTAGGGGGTCAGAGGGGGTCCACCAGCGGGTCAAAGGGGGTTCACCAGGGGGTCAGTGGGGGTGAGCAGGGGGTCAGCAGGGGGTCATTGATAAACTTTTATGCTTTCCATCATAATTAATACGGCACTTAAAAACTAATCTCACGTTGAAAGTCTTTTCATCTTCATTTTTCCTGCTCTTCAGACCCTTAGTGAAGATTTTGTTGGCGAAGTGGTCCCCAACACCGAATGAATGCATTTCCTGTACGAATAATGTCAATGATAGACTACTTATTTTGATACAGACTTCTTACTTTGATACAGGAATATCAATTCTCATCTACCAAAGATAAATGTGTAACAAGCGCACTTTTCACGTAGCGATAGATTGCAAAACGGTGGTAATGAACATTAATTATTAATGAACTTATGGGTACGTGACTCAAAATTATCAATGAGGCACAAAACTAGTAAAAACACGCAAAAGGGGGGCGAGATTAAGTGACCAGTCGTGCGAGCTGGTGAGATATGGGGTTCTGAAAAGTGAGATAAATCTCAATTATTCGTGCTATTATACAATTTTCATAATATCAACAGCTCTATATAGCTGTTCATAATATCGTCGCCGATGATAATTTTTAGGGTCAAATTATCGTGGTGAAGCCAAGCATCCCATATTATGTCGATGAGCACAATAAGTAGTATATATTGTGTGGATGCCTTGCCTTATTGTTGGACCAAGACAATGGTGTGGATGGGCAAAATCTGTGAAAAAAACTAACGTGGACGGTGAAATTTAAGAGCACTTCCCCACCAGGTAACGGGTAAAAATTCTTCGTATCGAATACAATGATATCATGTGGGTTCGAGGGAAAATAGTCGTTATAGGTACTGATCTGCTGATTAGTGTGCGATCAAATAATGGATCCAATATCTAAACGAAAAAGGGGGGGGCGTAAACCAATCAGAGTCATTAAAATAGCTGGTAATGAGGGGCTAAACGTTGGTTATATAAAAGTAAACAAGTTGTGTGATTATTAAAATGACAATCATATCATATAGAGGGGGAGGGGGGGACGGGAGTTAAGTGTAGTGGATTAATCATCATGGGATTTATCCTCATTATTGTAACGAGTGAACAATGTTATAATTCCTCTTGCTTTTCTGTTGCTAAGCACTCCCTCCCCTTTCCCCCAATATAGCTGTGATTGGAGCTGTGAGATTAGCGTACTACGCTGTGATATGTATAATGACTACTCAAGCAACATGGAATTGTGAAATCTACCGATAATTAGGTAAAATAGCTCTAAACTTCAAGAGGTGAACAGTGAACACCGAGACCACCCCCACAGACCCACGAACACACGGTTATATTTATTGTTAAGGTATATCTTGACAATTCATTGAAACAATCCCGTGTGCCTATGATACTTTACTGACGAGTAAACAGTAGTTTACAAAAGAGGTAGAGAATGAGAGAGGGGAGAGAATGTCACACTTTCTCCTGTGATTCATCACTAATACGGGAAATTCCCCCGCTCCCCTTTGCTCTCCCCCTTCACCCCCCATCCCTAGTCCTCTTGTCTATAGGGAGGCTAGATATGGTACCTATTATAGAATATCACTGATCGAGTGATTAGGCAACTAATGCCAAGGTACTACAGAGTGGCTCCAGTGGGTCCATGAGGCTGTGAAACTCAGCAGACACCGCATAGTTCACAATCCGTAACACTCAATATGTTGGATCATTATACCTACTGTGTGTCCCGCATCATGATGTCTCATGATGTTTCAATCTATACGTCTTAGGGTAATGAAAAAATTTATTCATCGCACCGAGGATAAGAGGACTTTTTACTACAGAATAGATATGAACGGGAAAGTAAACTATGAAATAACGTTGGCGTCGTGTCGTTCAAACAAAGGAGCACAAAGAATGAAGAACTAGCCCAGTAAATGAGATAATTTGGGAAAAGCGTCATTGGCACAAAAGGGGCAAAAACAGCTATGACAAAAGCTCACATCACATTCAGACATCGGTAACACACCTAATAGGAAATAAGGGAAGCTGGTATAGCAGACGTCCTGTCAAAGCGACAAAAGACTTGAAAGTTAAGAATAAAGACCATTATATGAGCAAAATAACCAAGTTTCCAATTCTCTGCAAATATTCTCAATCTACAGAAAAGCCACAGTTCCGTCCCGTTTTCAAGCTATTCATCACTTTCCAACTAAAATGATAAACTACAACAACATAATGGCACTATACTATGTTATTTATTTACCAATGTAAGGATATTCAGTGATTCTAATTGATTTAGCACCATTCAGTGTGGTGAGCTATTACTCCTAGAATCGTGATTAAAAACCGATTAAAGTAATTTGACAAACCTCATTTCACTCACACGCATAATAAAGGGCACTAATTGGGGTAGGTTGGCATTGTTTTTACTGGATTCAGTTGTTGATGAATGGGTTGACACTAATAACTATAGACTAAGTGAATACTATGCTTTGTGGACAATTGCTTTGATTGTACGTCCAGTGAGCTGCACACCCCTTCAGCTGTTGTAAAACTATTTGAAAGGGAAGAAGTATATAAAGAGCGCCAGTAATAAGCTGATATCGAGATTGGAGATCTATCCTTGGCTTTCTCACTCCAACCCGTCTACCCAATTGTATGACCCGTGTGCACTGTGTCGAGAACAATTTCACAAATGCCGAATAGCTCGGCAGCTCGCGTTGCTATGCACCCTTAATTTAAACTTCGATAAAAGATTAATTAATTTAATTTCAATGTGGTTATAAATAATGATATTCGCCGTGCTTCATTTTAGCTTGGCAAGTTACAATTTTGATCAGGAGTGTGAAACAAAGAGGTCTAATTAGATTAGAATCACGTGCGCATTTCGACTGTGTCGGGATACATATAGTGCCGAGGTACTAAGTTGCCGCTCCCTATTTACCCCCTCAACACTCATCTTGATACAACAGCAGATATAATACTGTTCAACTGAGCTACCGCTATGTGCCATGAGATATAGTAGGTCCGCGGTACCTGATACTTCTATAATATCTCCAAATATCTCTTCGATAAATTGAACAACGGTTTTGATTAATCAGGAAAATTCTATGGCAGAGGCCCCTTTTTGAAATTTAAAATTGATGCAAAGAAGGGTAGTAAAGAATGATTTATGATTAGCTCCATGCACATTGCACATGGTCTATAATAGTGTGATGAATAAGAGTTAGACATCCTATTTTACGGCCAGCTATACCACACGTTTCCGCCCCTTTCTAGGATAGATTCTATTTCTTTTTCATCAGGTCAATTACACTTTTCTCACAACATACAATGCAAGGTCATGGACTGTGACGATTAGTAGTAGAATAATAGGGGAACTGATTAGGAGGGACTGTATAGGGAACTGCACGCCTCAATAGTATCGGGATGGAATAATTGATGATCATCATGATCTATATAGTTCCTGAGACATGTGAGCAGCAGAACCAATATGTTGTTTTTGGAGGCTGATATAGAGGGATATATAATAGATGCCCCCGCTACTATACTTAACTAAATATAGGGGACTATGTTTTCAGGTTAGCGGCATATGGAAAGAAAAACATTGAAATAGCTATCAAAAAATTATGAATTGCGAATTATTAGGCGCGTGTCCTTGAAAATTGCAGCCCTATTATAAACCTTTGTAACGCGTGTTATCGGCAGCACGTTCTCAATATAATGACTGGACAATACAATGTCACGGCTAGGTGTCACTTATCCCACATTTCTCTTCTGGTTTGTTTAGAGAGAGAAATTGTAAATTTCAATTTATCGTGGTGCAATTATTATAGATCGATAACAAAACTTTAGACTTGATATATTTGTACAGGTTGATCGGCCATTTGATCATTATAACTGGTGGGTCAATGGAAATGATAATTACAAATCTTCTATTTATTTTTTCAGCTAAGTAATGGAGCCCCTACAGTCAACACATACCCCCTGGAATAGCTTTAGAATAGTGACACAACAGACCAAACACCATCATTTGGAAATGATAATTCCAACACAACACAAATTAGCCGGATATCATACCAAGGCTGTTTGCACGTTTTTAGATGCAACACGTCCCTCAAACACGTGCATTATAGCTCCTCACCCAAGGAGCCACATTGTATATTTCATTGGGCATCATAGGGCTAAAGTCCTTCTTCAATTTTCTAATTGTTCATTGACTGGTACGTCAGTAATCGATAACATAGAGCGTCGTTATAGCTGGTCTATTGTCTTGTCGTGTAAAACCAGTGAACGGTGCGAATAATACAGAGTGAGGTCCGCGTGTTTGTATCCCCTCCCTCCCTCGTGACACTGTCACAATGACAATTCCATAGTGACGTCACGTCGTCACAGTGTGAGTAAGTGTCACAAACACAACGGGGAAAACACACACACACACACACACACACACACACACACACACACACACACACANACACACACACACACACACACGCACACACACACACACACACACACACACACACAGTATAATTGTCTGTAAACAGCAAATTTCTGAGCCATTGTCCATCGAGAGGACCTGCTTTGGTACATGGTGATAAACGCTTGTAAAACCATGGGGTACCTATCGTGTTTTGTAATGATTGGTAAGGACTATTGTCTTTCAATATAAACACAATATCACACACAAAAACACTTCAGCTCCTTTACCATATTATATCGTTGCTTTATGTCATCCCAAAAACAAGCTATTTTATGGATGTTTCCATGGGAATGGGGTTTGAAATACTTCATGAAAAACTATGAAACTTTCCAGGAACTTATAGAACCAGCATAAAGAAGGGTGTAAGGTGAGATTTTTCTACATTTCCCCCCGTTTCTGACGTCTGTGCGAATTTCCATTAAGCAGTACTATTAAGTTATTCGCCGTATTACAGCTAAATGTTGCTATCGGGAAATTGGGAAACCAATCATGGGGCGGGGGAATTGTTTGTGCAACTCTCAGGTAGTGAACTGCTGGATAATGTTTCTCACTTCACCTCAACTTTCGTATTAGAACCGGATGCTATAAAGGTGAATACCATGGGAAGTGCGAAATTAAAGTACTTTGCCTTAAATTCTAATGGAAGAGCGGCATTATTACAAACTTTNGTGTGGCATAATACGAAAAGTGTGGGAAAACCACCCAAAATAATACATGTTATTACACCGGATATATTAGCCACGAGGTACATAATGTTTCTCACTTCACCTCAACTTTCGTATTAGAACCGGATGCAAAAAAGGTGAATACCATGAGAAGTGCGAAATTATAGTACTTTGCCTGAAATTCTAATGGAAGAGCGGCATTATTACAAACTTTCTCCTAATCCCACCACCTAAAATGAAACATTGGTAATTTGCTAATGCAATCTAGTGGAGTATAGTGAGGTGAGATACATACTTAACTACAGAACGATGGAAAGAAAAATCTCGATTACCGTACTTAATTAAAACGTTGCGATATTAGAGGAAATTTCAACTCGCACAGTAGCTGGAAAATGATCACCCCTCATCAGAATGACCCAAGTCTTGTGGGTCAATGATCAAAATTTTGGGATCATACGCGCCCGTGCGCGCGTCTATACGCAATAACCGTGTTGCATCTCATGGTATTACTGGTAACAGGGTAATGATATATAGGGAGTTTCTCCTTGCAGTAAGATTATGAAGGAGTAGTTGTTGGAGCAACACTCATGCTAATGAGCACTAGAATAATTGTTGCTAATGATTCATGTGAGAGATGTTGCAGGTAAATAATAGTGGTTCCATGTGCGCACATCAATGTTGATCGTGTTAGTGCGCGTGCACCTATCGATATTCATATTTGTGGTGAAAATTCCACTGAGTACAAAGGTCAAAGCAGACAATAAATGTGGTCATGATACTGATAATGGTATTCCAGATTGCTCAGCCCTTTCTCTTGCCTCAGCATTGTAACACTTAAAATCCCTTGCCCCAGAAGTAGAATATCAATGCGAAATATCTTTACAGTACGATAATTACATGACTGCTATATGCTTGTGTTCTCTGAGACGCGCTTAAACAAATCCCTGCGTTTTATCTCACTCAATATCGTTGGTCAACTTCATGTGACGTCCATCATAATTCATAAAGTAACTTAGCATCAATGACAATTCTACAAAACTTTTTGACGCACTTCCATATATTTATCACTAGTTTTCACATTTCATGATTATCCTTGCCACCCACTATATTATACACTCAGTATAAAACGTTAGAATTCAGAGAATATTTTATCATTATAGAGCTGATCAGTCTTGACTCTGATTGGGTATTTCTCTCGCCAGACATGTTGTTTTGCTACGGCCCTTGCCTAATGCCTATCCTTGGCTACAATTAATGTGTATTTGATGCGCGCCATATCACTATCCAAATGGGTGCAAAACTCATTTTTAGGGTTGGAGAACAATAAAGCGTGGCGTTTCATTAAACTTGCCAATATAAATGCAACGTCATCAATATGAATTGGTGAATAGATGTGACACTGCGACGCCTTTAGATGTAGCTATCTGCTATGTAAAAGTAGGGTTTTGATGACCATATAGTACCTACCTAAAACACTATTATTGGTATTTAATGTTTGTTGCTTTGCAGATCGTAATATTACAATTTCTCATAAATTCTGAGGAAATCTGACATCTGTTACCATTTCCCTATAAATAGGACAAGCTGCACCACAGTCAAATGTAGCTATTCCATTTTGGCCACTTAACGTAATGGTCATGGTTTTAGCGGCCGTTAATGATTAATGAACTCCAAAGTGCAAGAAATCGATGTATATAAACGCTTTATTTGTGACTTTCTTCATAAAATGGTCGTTTGAAATTAGGTATATGTAAGGTATTTGTGACAAAGTAGAATATGCGTTTGATATGTTTCTTAACTAATTTTTCTAATGGCAAATATCTCATGAACAAAATGACATTATCTTATTACTCTATATTTACTCTATAATTACCAAATTCATATCATATCGCAACGAATAGCTGTAATTTATTGTGTAAAACCCATTCTTGAAAACAACTTAGCTTCTGTGCGCTGTTCTTTCTTCCATTAACTTGACGGGTTATAACTGACGAAAGAAAATAGTTCAAATTCATAGTTCAAATTCGTCAGCCGCAGTTCAAATTCGTCAGCTGTTAGTTCCACTAATTTTCCCCGTTAGTTCCAATAATATTCCCGTTTGTCCATTATAGCTGGGATTAATTCTGCACTTCCGCTGCATTGTATCCATGCCCTGATTCAGCTCTCGCAGTCTCGCATACTGTTTGATGATGCAAGGTTCAGAAGACCTTGTGGTCGGTAGGTAGGAGCTGCTCGAGTTCCGATGCTGCCCTGTACAGGAAGTTAGCTGCCTCCCTGTAACTCGTCACCAGAGTCTTTGCGTTCAGGATCTCCGACATGGTCATTTCCTCCGTGCTATGGAACAACTGCTTGTCCAGGATAGCCGTGGATGATGACACGGGGAAACAGGGACTTGACACCACCTTCTTCCCTAGTCTGCCGAGGGTGTCATTTGATGGTAACACGGGTGAGGGTCTCTGTTCCAGCACTTTGGTCATGAGGTCGTCTATCTGGAAACTCTTGTTTTTAGGACTTAATGGATCGGGGCCATGGACTGGGCTCGGACCACACGCTGACCTAGCGGGACTGATCTCCTGAACCTGCAATAATACATATGTCAGGTATAGTCATGAAGGTAGGTATCACATACATGGATTATCATTGATGTTCATTTTATTTGATACTCGGATTGATATAGATACAGGAAAGGGGGTCGGGTGTGACCTGATACCCCACCCTCAACACCTCAGCTTTAGTGTCTCTATACTCACATTGACATTGCTGTGACATCCACTGTCATATGACGGGGTGGGTGACACTGTGGTAGACAGGTCACGTGGCGTCTCGCTGTCTGGCGTTGTCATGAAAACACTCGTGGTCCCCTTCACAGGCAAGGGTGACAGCACCTTTCCTCCCGCCAAGCATAGTTGTTGCTGTGTGGTAGGGAAGCTTGATGATGGTAACCCCACCGCTGTATGTGGTGTGGTTGTAATGAGGGCCGATGCCCCGATACCACAGCACGTCATATCCCGACTTGTAGTCTCGGCCGGTACCCTGCGGAGTGGGCTTGTAACACCAGTGTTGTGGTGTACGGGCGTGGCTCTCCCCAAACTTTCTTGAATCTTGAGCAGTGTCGGACCAGGTTGTTTTATCATGTTGTGAAGCGCCTGAGATAGACACACATTAGTCTCATACGTCTGCCGTCGATTCCAGACACTTCATCTTAAAATTGAGACAAGTCTTATCTATACTTCACTATACTATGACGAATGCATTTAGCGGTCTTCTCGACATTTTGTAGACTAAATTGCGACAAATCTAGCAAAATCTTTACTTTCCCGGCACGTTGTAATTTGCAAAAATTCATTTGCTCTCATTTCTCCAGTTCTCGGAGAGTTTTTAGCCTCAATTCTGTGAACCCAGAAATGAGGGATGTGTGTGTGTAGAAATGCCGCCTCCCCCGAGAGCCAGCTGCTACAAAAATTTCCGATTATCCGATACCTTAGCCTCACGAGATTGTGTCACAGATTCCACTAAATAATACATTGATAGCATTCCACCAATACCAAGCTGGCCGGACTATGGACATTATGAGTGTGTGGAATCCACACGTCGTCAAGTATACACGAATCACAATACTTTAGAGAGACTGTTATTGTTCTGGCAATCGTTAAGCAAATACATCGAAACACCAGACCTCCGGTTGTGTGTTATCTTTCACACAGAATCTCCGGTTAATTTTGGACAAATAACATAGGTATATGAATAAAACTCCGCGCAGGGAACAAAACAGTTTTGATTCAACCAGATGAACAAATCTTACCGTATGGAGGGTATCAAGAGCCTCGGCCACCGGATATATGCTCTCCTGTGTTTCCGTGGTTGCTCTACTTTCGGAGGTTGTTGTAGTTGCTAGATTTAGGTTGCCCAGCAACGCAGTGTTACTTGACGTGAGATGCAGTGGTGGAGATGTGCTGGTAAGGAGGGTCGGTTCTGTGTTACTAATTGGTGGATTGTTGCTATCAGAGCTGGCAGGCGAGTAGACAGTGGCGTTGTATAGGAGGGTGGGCGTGGCTGTTGCCATAGCAACACTGGTTATCAGAGAGGGTGAGCTGATTGGTACACAACTCTTGTAAATTGATGGTGTTGTATCCATGGTAACCACGTCTTTCTCCTTCTTTATCATGGAAACTGAAATAAGAAGTACTATCACAACGGCAGCAGAACTCATGTTTGTTTGCGCCACGTGACATATGGAATTTGTGATTTGTTTGTTCGTGTGTGTAGGGCCAATGTGGGCTCAGTGCTGACGCAACTGGATCAGTGCTAATAACCTCCGTTACCAGGAATACCATTGTGTTTTGTGATGGAAATTTGAAGAATAAGCGAGCTCTGCAGTTTTACATTTGATCCCTGGTATTTGTGTAATTCCTCGGGAGCTCAGTTGAGGAAAATGACAATAAAGCTGGCTTTGTTTGTTCCGTGATAAAGAAAGAGGGAGGTTTTATTGGAGAAATAAAGAAATAAGGGGGTCAGGTGAATAGAAAATAACAATGATTCATCATCTTAATACTACCGCTTATTACTTTGGTGTAAGAGCTACCTTCCAAAAATTAACTTATTGATCAACGAAAATGGCTCTTACTCAGTATCAACCAGTTCAAAATCACATGACTTATCTTATCTTGACCACATTGCCTAACCCATACCTATCCCTTTCTTTTCCTCTCCCCTCTCAATCTTAAGAGAATCCTGCCACACCCCTCCCAGGCCCCTCCCTCTGGTGATCCGATCCTCTATCATACCGGCCCTGGTGACAGAGAGTGACATACCTGGTTCATGATCCATGACTGGTTGACTGGTATTCTTGAGAAGGTATTGAGCCAGGTGTCGTTGTGACTCTGACGCTTGGCTTGTCAGGTGTGATGATATCTGAGAATGGCAAACTGTCATCATACTCCGGTCAAGTGTTTGTTATCAAGAATTTTGCAGTATCAAGGACTCTAGTATAGCATCACTTGAAAGCATCACTTGCAATTCAGCAGCTTTGGACTTTTAGAGTTTGCGGTAACGCTAGGTTCTGATGAGTGGGTGAAGTGATTTGTGGACTTCTTAGCATCCATCATGTTGGTGCTCTTCCTACCAAGAACATATCGGGCCAGCCTCCTATTTGCAGTTACTCTTAGGGAGAAGGACGCTACTCTGAGGATACCCGTTGACAAAGTGCATGACAACAATACAAATCATAACTCTGTATCAATGTGGTGGTATAGATTCTACCGTGGCTCACATCTGGTGCAACTCTTGTTAGCACTTCCTTTATGAAGGAGTACTAGGACGTTCTTGATAAAGGGGCAAGGTGGTCTACAGGGCTTTTTGAAGGCACGTGGAAATCACAACTCTCGCACATTATTAATAATCACCGTTATAGGTACATTGTGTTATTTGCCCCCCAATATGTTATATTGTAATCGAGTTGTGTCTTGACTTCTATAACAATGAGACTAGAGTTTGCCACGGCTGTTAGATTCCTAATGAAGTGATGTTTGTGTGTTTGATTCTTAACTATTATATAGTGCTTCACTCCGGTATATTTTCCAATTGTCATTGAACGTGTGTTAACCACGTGTAAGGATTATTGCTACAGGAACGCTTGGAATCATGTCTCCCTCAATCTCCATGATAGCTGGAGTAGTGTAAAGGGGGGGGGGGTAAAGGGAGTTGATATTGTGTAGATGGAGTGGGATAGTAGTAAAGGGTGATAACAATATACCCCAATGATAATACGCTGTATCATCTATTTGGTGCCCATGGTAACAGGTGTTATAACACCGGGACAATGGCCTGTATCACCCGCGCACTATCAGGGATCAGGGAAGGTGTTAATCTAATTCTAGCCGATTACTCGTGCGATGTGGCAAGAAGTGTCAGAGAGTTGGTGCACATGCTCTTCATCTTGAAATACCACCTTGACAATGATAATAATGAGGTCATGTGATCAATGCTGACAGTGTCAGGTGACATAGCGTTAGACAATGCATGGACTGCAGGCTATTGCGCAATGCTAAAGGTGTCACGTGAGTTTAATAATTAGATGAAACATGCTCGATGTAACCCTGTGTAATCTATGCTGGTTTGGTTACAACATCCCACTTATGAACGATAGACTAACTTCTCCAAGAATTCCAGCAATCCAGCATAGAAGGGTGTTGGATCAATGATCTATTCCACATCATAATACACTCATACTCTCACACCTACTATAATCGTTAGGACTGCACATTTTCAATATGATACAGGCGAGAAGCTGTATCACCTCTCTTTCTCTCCTATCTAAGATGGTCACACACTTGACAATGACTTATCTCCACCCCCAAATCACAGGCCATGAAGCTGTGTGAGTGAGGTGAAATCCAATTATTTACCACGCAGTCTGGAATAGTCGGCAAACTTACAATTTTCTTGAGTTTCTGTCCCTCTCTGAATCTTCTCCCTGCAGCCTTCCTCTTAGCCAGAAGGATGGGTGAATTCTTGATCTTCTTGAGACGACGACATGACTCGATGTATATCCTGTGAATTTTCAATTTTAATGCTCAGGGGTTACGTATTTCAATTTCTTAAATAATGCACATTCTGGGACCTGTTATATGTCACCTATCAATGTTGCGTGGGAATTATTCTGCCTATTCAACCATTATAAATTCAAATCATAATTTGAAGGATAGCTCAATAGAATTGGTTTTTCAGTAGTTGTGGTCCAGTGACCCCCACACCTGATACGAGTTGTGGTCCAGTGACCCCCTCACCTGATTCGAGTTGTGGTCCAGTGACCCCCTCACCTGATAAGAGTTGTGGTCCAGTG
>CAMPET010000270.1:55181-65942 GCA_946803715.1 Beroe ovata
TCAAGACACTCACCCAAACACAGATACTCTCCCTAAGAGATAAACCAAGTGAGACAAACACCCACCCACACACAAACACACACACACACAGGCACGCATACACAATACACATACACAGACGACGTAACACACACAAACAGACACTCTCATGTTTTATCATTCAGGTCTCAGATATACTGAGTAGAGATGAGATAATCATAAAGAGTGAGGAACAAGTATTCGAGGCTGTCTACAGATGGGTGACATACGTTAGTCCTGACAGCGACATAACGACAGTAGAGCGACAGCAAGCGTGTCCCAAACTGCTGAACCATGTCAGACTCCCCCAGCTGTCACCTGAATATCTCATGACCAAGGTTTGTGACGTAGTCCGGCTATTTCCACCCTATCCGGTAAGTAGTTTTGGTACTGGTATGATAGATTGGTCAGATGATACAACACAGTTACTAACCATTGGTTAGATTTAGTGGATCACAGTTAGCACCACTGACTACATGCAGGTAGAGCAGACGCCGTTTGTACGACAGAATCTGGCGTGTAGAGACCTTGTGGACGAGGCTAAGAACTATCACCTGTGTTCCAAGATGCCAGGAGACAGTGTGACGTCACAGGAGCGCTTCCAACCTCGACTCAGCACGTGTGGTGAGTGTATACCGTGATTTTGTGTCTGTCTGTTATAGTGTCTGATCTGTGTCTCTCCGCCTGTCCGTCTGTCTGATGTACGTGCACTGTGTCTATATTTCTGTGCCTATGGGGCATAACTTCCCGACAGTCTGGCTGAAGTCTGCTCGTCTGTGTCTGTATAGTGTCTGTCTGTCTGATGTCTGTTTGTTTGATGTCCGATGTCTGTATGTCTGATGTCTGTTTGTCTGTGTCTATCTAGTGTCTGTCTGATGTCTATCTGTCTGATGTTTGTTTGTCTGAGTCTGTCTAGAGGCTGTCTGTCCAGTGGCTGTCTGTCTAGTGGTTGTCTGTCCAGTGGCTGTCTGTCTGATGTTTGTTTGTCTGTGTGTCTGGTGGCTGTCTGTCTGATGTCTGTTTGTCTGATGTCTGTTTGTCTGTGTGTCTAGTGGCTGTCTAGTGTCTGTCTAATGGCTGTCAAGTGGCTGTCTGTTTGATGTGTGTCTGTCTAGTATCTGTCTGTCTGATGTCTGTTTGTCTGGTGGCTGTCTGTTTGATGTGTGTCTGTCTGATGTCTGATGTCTGATGTGTGTCTATTGGCTGTGTGTCTAGTGGCTGTCTGTCTAGTGGGTGTCTGTCTAGTGACTGTCTGTTTGACTGAGTCTGTCTAGTGGCTGTCTAGTGGCTGTCTAGTGTCTGTCTAGTGGCTGTCTGTGTGTCTACTGTCTAGTGGCTGTGTGACACAACACCCCGGCAGGACAGTTATACGTGTGTGGAGGTATTGACAGTAGCTGGGACGCTGCTGCTGTAGAGAGTGTAGAGGTGTACGACTTGCGTAGTAACTCGTGGGGAATCAGCACGCCCATGAGCTCCAAGAGGGGGAGAGTGGGAGTGGCCACTTTGGACCAGCATCTCTACGCTATTGGTGGATATAACGGCACTTCTTACCTCAAGTGAGTCAAGATTTACATTTTATACCAGTTTCTGTTCACACTTCGATATATCTTGGTATCTTAATCCGTAATATAGTGAAACCTTACTACATTACGTATCCCAATTTTCCATATAATTTCACAGTGAAATAATGTATATTGATTATTGCATGTGAAATCAAACATAGCTCGGTTGTGCACTGAATGCATGGTGACCAGTGTATATTTGGCAGTACTGGGGAGAGGTTTGACATAGTCCTGAACAAGTGGGTCGCCATCTCCCCACTCAACACACCCCGGAGATCACTGGCTCTAGGTGTGCTGGGTGGGCCCATGTACGCGCTGGGTGGGTATGACGGAGCTAGCTCCCTCAAATCTGTGGAGAGATTCGACCCTCAAAATAACTGCTGGACAAAGGTACAGCTACCCATGTCTGGTGATTTCCATCAGTTATCATTAATAGTGTATCATAAAGTACTCATAGTATTGCCATGATAAAAACAAATTCTCCCACACTTGCTCAACACATGTAATAAGCGATACAGGCTCATGATGCACGTCACCCAGGTAGCCCCGATGCTGACACACCGCGGTGGGGCTGGGTGTGGCACACTTCACAACTTTCTCTTCGTGGCCGGAGGTGACGACAGATCAGCGAGACTCAACTCTGTCGAGATGTTTGATCCTCACATGGCCAGGGTTAGCAATTTAGTACTTAGTGTGAGACGATAGTTGCAATGACTATGGAATGCAATTGTGGCAGAACACACTGTCATGGCGCTCCTTCCTTTCGTTAGTCAAATTGTTCCAAATAAGGTGGTAACCGCTTATCTTATTAAGTCGTAACTTACTTAATGCCGCAGTGGAGTAAAGTGGCACCGATGGCAGTATCACGAGTTGGGGTGGGAGTGGCCACCCTGACATCACACTTGTATGCTGTGGGCGGCCACGATGGCAGATCATACCTCAATACTGTGGAGGTGAGGGTGTGTGTGTGAGTGTGTGGTAAGTAGTCGTTAGTTGATTATTTGTGTGTTAGGTATGGTCGAGAGATCGGCCTCATTGACCACTAATTCAATAATCCATTGTTCATTCGTCTCTCACACCCATTCACCCGTTTAACATCAGTGAAAATCTGACTTCCCCTATCGTAAGGGAATGATGCACCCCATCGAGCAATGATCATTTAACACTGAATTAATTGAATAAAGGCTAAAAGTGGTGACCGTTGATCAAGAAGACGCAGTCACCACAGTTTTCCAGAACCTCCTCGGTTCATGCTCCTCATATCAACGACATTTCCCTTTCAGTCTTCATCATTTCATTCTCGTACCCTCTACTCACCTATCACATTCACATCATTCTCTGTCCACTCAGTCGCCACTCAGTCGCCATAGCATCTTACAATCCGTCTCTCACTTGCCAACTTCACTACTTACCTCTCCCAACTCACTGTAACTCCCTCTCCCCTCACTTTTTAGCTCAATCTCTCCACTCCCCCTCACCTTTTAGCTCAATCTCTCCACTCCCCTTCTCCTCAATCTCCACTCTCAGTTCCTCATCACCTCTCCTGTTCTCATGCGCCCACATCCCCGACTATAGGTATACGATCCCGTGGTGGACAGATGGCTGGAGGTAAAGCCCATGCGGCACGCGCGGGGCGGAGTGGGCGTCTGTACGCTCGGAGCGCGCATATTCGCTGTAGGGGGTCACGACGGCAGTGCCGCACTTAAAACTGTGGAGTGTTACGATCCACGGGCGGGAAACTGGACTGAGGTGGCCAGCATGGATACGCACAGGTTTAGTGCTGGTGTCGGTGTCATACGCGAGATTTAATTTGGTGTCATACACGAGATTTATTGGTGTGTTATTATGAAAGTGTTTGGAGTTTGACGTGGTGTCAAATGGAGAATGTGATGGTTAGTGGACAGTGGTATGGGTGTGGTCGAGTCTATGTGCAGACGTCAGAGCTTCTCAAGAAGTTGTGAAAACGAGTTCGTACTGTTATTACTGTACAGGGTACTTGTGATCCTGAAGGACAGAAAAGTCACTGAACTGCACGTTTAATGTCGATGAGTCACTGTGTTTATGGTCATATTTGACAGTGACACTTTGCTGGTATCTCAATTGCTGCTTCGAGCTGCTGATATTTCAATCTCGATTAAACAAGATTCATTCGGTGTTCTGGAAACTTTCGGCCTTGTCACGACTGTTATGTAGTTTTATGTAGTTTTGTTTTACCTTTATCCAACTCGATATCAATTTAATGGATCAAATGCTGATTACTATAGTTTATGATATAGCTTATTTACTGTTTCAAAGTTATTGTGTGTTTATGTATATGGGAAATACTTTAGTTATTGTTGAAGTGTTGATAGAAAACGATTTTTCATTCGAAAATAGTAAGCATGTTTCAGAAAGATTTTATGATATTAACTTTGTGTCGATTCGAAATATATAATCGTATCAAGTTTAAAGTTTTATTTTTATTGTTACCGAATGTCATGATATCATAAACATATGATAATTGCCCGGTTGAAGTCATGAGGTACATTATTATAGTTCATACCCAAATACCGATTTCTCAATTTATCAGCCAGATGAAAATACCATGAAACTGATACGAAGAAAAGCCGACATGTCTACGCTGATCATAAATCACCTGTGACGTCACCACGATCATCATAGTGACGTGATCGTATCACCGTTACCATGGTAAAGGAGCAGTACCATGAGGCAGATGTGTGTAAGAAGATAGCTGAGATACAATTCAATATATTCTCCCCTGATGACATAGCAAAACAGTCGCACATTGAGGTAGTTAACCTTTGTAACTGTTATAGTAGGCTATTGGGTACCTATGATAGCTCAGTCATTCCATTGTACATTTTATATTGTATATTGTATAACCATGTATTATGTTCATTGTACAATGTACAGGTGTGTAAAATGTACACATAATACTGTGTACAATGTCCACAGTATACAGGACTGCGAACTAGTGGGTACACTGAACTCAATGATTCCTGATATTGCACGTGTATCACACAGGTTGTCAACAAAAACTTGTACGAGCCAAGTCAGAGTTCGGGAAGAGAGGCAGTCCCATATGGGGTCCTGGATCGCAGGTAATTATCCCTGTAATTACACCAGTAATTACATAATTACACCAGTAATTACATAAATACACGTGCAGTTATTATTACACCCGTAGTAATTATGCCTGCATAATTGAACATATTATACCTAAAGATGTTTTCGTTATAATTTGAACATGGAGTGTGAAGAATGCTTCATTTATACGTGTGCACTGTACAATGAATAATGTATAGATGGTGGTACTATGTACATTGTACACTGTTATACACTGGATGATAAGAGTACACTGGTATACAGGACACGCTGTACAGTTTGCACTGTACATTATGCTCTACTTGACCCTCATTCCCAGACTTGGAGCAGGCTCGAAGACCAAGGATTGTACCACTTGCAAGCTGCCCCTTGCGGAGTGCATCGGTCACTATGGTTACATACAACTCCAACTACCAGTGTTTCACATAGGCTACTTCAAGACCATCACACAAATACTGCAGTGCATCTGTAAGAGTTGTTCGGCCGTCCTACTGCCCTCGTCAGAGAAGAACAAGTATCTTACCCTCTTCAAACGGTTGCACATGAATAGGATCACACAGAAAAACCTCATGAAGAAGGTTACCAACTTTGGGCATGACAATTTACCCAATTTATGTAATCCAAGTTTTCGTTTAGCATTCAGGATAAACCTGGAGGTTCTTCCCGACACAGACCAAAGTCAGAATATTGTAGTTAAGGTTTCCTGTTAGACTTAGGTTAAGCATCGGAAAGGGTACCTGTTCTGATATTCCAATGCCGATATGCGTAATTTCCCCACGATGTAACAGGTGATCCTACTTTGTAAGAAGAAGTCTAGTTGTCCAGCGTGTGGAGCTAGCAATGGAGTTGTCAAGAAGGGAGCTCTACTCAAGATCATACACGACTACACCAGAGCACCGGGTAATTGTGCTTGACACCCTTCCGCAACGAACTAAAAATAAACTTGATCCAATTAGGAACCCTACTGATTCTTTTTATAAAATTCTTAACGCTAGATACCGCGGAATACTTAAATAACAATCCTTCACTTAGTATTAGTTCCTTTACGAAAGTTATCCTCAGCATTTCACTTTTGAACGACTGAACCCCTTCTGTTTTATTTTACCTTTTTTTATGGTTTTTTCTGGTTTTTGGTGGTTCCGTATGTTGAATTTAGATTGGATTGAATTCGGATATTATGATTGTGTATCCTATATGTCCAGACAAAAGCCTAGAGCTTTTTTGGACCAATTACGTTTAATTCCGTTTAATTCCGTTTAATTCCACTCCATCCTTCACGTCACTCCCTCCTTGACACCACTATTCCCTTGACATCGCTACTTCCTTGACACCACTAGATTCTTGACACAACTTCCCTCGACATCACGATATCGTTCACACCACAAGATCCTTGACACCACTATATCGTTGACACCACTATGCCCATGACACCACTGATTGACACCACTATGCCCATGACACCACTACGTCCTGGAAAGCACTTTGTCAACTTCCTAACCATTACGTACAATGATAACCGCAGGTAAAACGAAGAAGCACGATGTGATAAGTCGACACAACGCTCTCTTCAGAGACGCCATATCCTACAATAAGGAGATTGAACCACTGGTGAACAGAGCTGTAGATGTGATTACGCCTCTCAAAGCACTGGAACTCTTCAATAATGTCAAACCGGACGAGGTTTGAATTGTTACAAGATTAGTCCAATCAGCGAACTTTGCACATGCTTATTGTTCCAGTCTTAGAATGGATGAAATGACTGGAATCATTTAGACACTAGCCCACATCTTTGTGGTGAATATTCCCCTCTTGTAATAATTGTACCTTAACCTGATCGTTCTGCAGATTGTATTGTTGGGAATGAACCCTGAAATAGGTCGACCGAGTGACCTGATCCTACAGCGGATTCTTGTTCCACCACTGTGTATCAGACCGACAGTCGAGGTAGACGCGTCCACCACTAATGAGGACGATTTGACCACCAAGTTGACAGAGATTGTGTTCCTCAACAATGTCATCCAGAGTAACCTCCAGGGAGGAACTCAGGTTAGGGAGTAAGGGCAGATAGCAGGGAAATGGGGGATTTGTGGGGGATTTGGGAAATTGTATTGTTGCTAACAACTCCACCCCCCCCTAGGTGTCTAAGTTAATGGAGACGTGGGACTATCTGCAGATCCAGTGTGCTCTGTACATCAACTCAGAGACTTCTGGGATACCACTCAACATGGCCCCCAAGAAACCTGCACGGTGCTTCTACCAGCGACTCAAGGGCAAGCAGGGGAGGTTCCGGAGCAACCTATCCGGGAAACGGGTCAATTTCTCAGCACGGACAGTCATATCCCCTGACCCTAATCTGAGGATAGATGAGGTGGCGGTGCCACGCCACGTTGCCATGACAATGACATTTCCTGAGGTGGTCACCAAAGCGAACATTGACTACATGAGGGAACTCATCATTAACGGACCTAACCAATGGCCCGGGGCCAAGTTTTATCAGGCTAACAAACCAGGGGCTATCAAAAAGTTCCTGAAGTTCGCCAACAGGAAGGAAGTGGCTAAGTATCTGAAGCCCGGTGACAAGGTGGAACGCCACTTGAAGGACGGCGACGTGGTTTTGTTCAATCGGCAGCCGAGTTTGCACAAAGTCAGCATGATGGCACACTATGCTGTGGTGAAGCCACACAGGACATTCCGATTTAACGAGTGTGTGTGTAACCCTTACAACGCTGATTTCGACGGTGATGAGATGAACCTGCACCTGCCCCAGACCCAGGAAGCCAGGGCGGAGGCAGAGGCACTCATGGGGATCAAGGCTAACCTAGCCACCCCTCGGAGTGGAGAGCCACTCATAGCCGCTATACAGGATTTCATCACTGGAGCTTACTTGCTCAGCCACAAAGATGTGAGTAGTGTAGCTCATCTGTCATCTTATTCTGATTGCAAATGTTTTTTGCTTCAACTGTTCAAATTAGTCCCAATTAGTTGTGTCTTAAAGTTACATCTTAGTAGAGCAACATCAGAGATTCTGAGAGTAGCATTTCAGAGCATCCCGTTGTGATTGCTATTTGATTATTATTATTACCCGCGCTGATTTCTAGTATATTGACACCACCATTCCATGCTGATGACTGATGACACAATGACACCTCATGAACAGGTGTTCCTAGACAGATCTCACATAGAACAGATATGTAGTGCAGTGGTGGCAGGTAAAGACATGACCCTCAAGATGGTACTGCCACCACCTACTGTACTCAAACCTGTCAAACTGTGGACTGGTGAGTCTGACCTGACAATCTGTCAGAGAAGCTAGCTATCAGTCGTCGGCTGAAAATTAAACAATTTCCATTTTACGTCTGCCTTCGGGCTTAGACTCGGACCTCTGTCGATTCTCTGTTGTATTTCGTTGTGATCACGTGGCACGTCATTATAAGTTTTCATATTCCTAGGTAAACAGGTGTTTAGTCTGATCATATCACCGGATAGGACAATCAAACTGAACCACAGAGCGAAGAACAAACAGTACACTTCCAACGAAGAGCTCTGTCACAGGGATGGATTCGTTGTCATTCGTGTGAGTGATGTTAATTACTTGTGGCGGGGTAATCCGAGTGGTGATCTTTGGCGGCAAATGTGGCCAATATAAGGGCTCCTGACCACATCGCCGTCACTCACTTTTTGTACCCTCCTAATCGCCTATTTTACCAATTTGCACTAGGTATAGTACAGTAAGGTCACGTATCCGACTATCCCTCAGAATAGCGAGCTGTTAGCGGGAGCACTTGACAAGTCACTGCTTGGAGGTGGCAGTAAGACAAACATCTTCTATATCTTACTCCGAGACTATGGACCAGATGCGAGTGCTGACTCCATGTCACGACTAGCACGTCTCATACCCACATTCCTCTCCCACAGAGGGTAAGTGCCAGTAGTGGTGTCAGTCAATGGTTGTGTGTGGTTTTAACGGTGGCGGGTGGTGTCAATAGTGTCAGGTTCGCAAGACACTTGTGTGTGTGTCACCAATGTTTAGTCAACGTTCTCTATAACAGGTTCAGTATCGGTATCGGTGACGTGACACCAGGTGATGGACTAATTCGTGCAAAGCAAGATCTACTCAATGAGGGGTACTCCACTTGTGACGATTTCATTGACGATTTCAAACTCGGCAAGTTACAGACACAGCCAGGATGTACAGCGTCGGAAACACTTGAGGCGGTCATTCTCAAGGAGCTTTCCGTGAGTCTGTCTACATGATGGCGAAGTGAATAACACTCAATCCCGGGATACCTCATTGTGTGACTGTATGCGCGTCTTGATGACAACTGCTCAGGTTATTCGGGAACACGCCGGGAAAGCGTGTCTGTCTGAGTTGGATAAGACAAATGCCCCAATGATAATGGCACTGTGTGGCAGTAAGGGAAGCAACATCAATATTTCGCAGGTGGGAGGCAGGCGGGTCGCTAATCGGTGGTTTAGTTACCCAATGTCGCCCGAATTTTCTGGAGTTAATCTTACAGTTAGACAGTTTTTGAATCAGTTTCCTATTTGGTATCACTGAATCCCCCAGATGATAGCGTGTGTAGGACAGCAAGCGATCAACGGTAAACGGACACCTGACGGATTTGAAGCGAGGTCGCTGCCTCACTTCCCACGAAATAGTGTTATTCCGGACGCTAAGGGATTCGTAGCTAACAGTTTCTACTCGGGTCTCACCCCTACAGAGTTCTTCTTCCACACAATGGGAGGTACATTGCCATGGCAACGTTGAGTAGTGCCATAACAACGTAGAGTAGTGCCATAGCAACGTAGAGAAGTTGCTAGCAACATAGTGTAGTTGCTAGCAACTTAGTGAGTTAGTGCATACTTAGTTGCTAGCAACATGTACTAGCTGTTGACGTCATCCAACTTGCAACTCGTAGGTAGGGAGGGATTGGTAGACACGGCTGTGAAGACTGCCGAGACAGGATACATGCAGCGGAGGTTGACCAAGTCTATAGAGGACCTGTGTGTACAATACGACCAAACTGGTACAAACCTTTGCTCGTCCTCTTGAATAACGAACGTATTATTCATTACCAATTTCATGATACATTACCAGAACAAAGTCACGTGACTAAGTAATACATGTGATACATTAGATTGGTACACCCAATCCCAAATCCCCAGTCCATTCCACACATATAATAATGTATTATGTGCCACACCACCCACCAGTCGCCACCACACCACCCGAATGTGACACACCCATCCCCCCATCTGTAGTACGGAACAGTACGGGTGGCATAGTACAGTTCCTGTACGGTGATGACGGGTTGGATCCCACTAACATCGAGGGAAAGGGAATCCCTGTGGACCCTGACAGAGTTCTCAGACACGTGCTCTGTCTCATTCCCGCCAGGTAACTGTGCTATTACACTCACTACCTGTCCTCATTTGTGTGAGCTATTTTATTTCATTTTCGATAGAAAATGTGAGATGATCCGGTGAAATTTTACACTTGTTCCTTTTTTGACATGATTTGGTTTCAAGGAGGATTATCTTATTGAAGGGAGCTGGAGTTCACAGACTGATTATTTCAGTGACGAGCCGCCACTAACCCGAGATCAGATTCTCGAAGTGTTGGATACCAAGTTTGATCCCCTGTTCGAGGACATATTCGTGAAGCTGCGCGACAATCTGAAGGACTACCTGAGGAAGCTAGCTGATGACGTGGGCCGAGTGCAGGAGTTTGTGAACAGGGACAGTCTGGCGTTACCACGCAGTACCAGGTCTACCAGGACCATGGACAGTGTGATCCTGCAGACTAAGCGGGTTACCGAGTCCCAGCTCAGAGAGTTCCTCAAGTTGATGTACAAGAAGTTCATGGCCTGCAAAGTGGAACCGGGTTAGTAGACCTTCATGAGAGCCGCTAATATTTCACTCCGACATTGCCAATTGCTGTCTTTAGAGCAGACAAAACGGGCTTTCCTTGTTCCTCATTACTCTATTATGCTAGGGCTGTTTAATTGGTATCGATAAGACGTCACACACACACACGTCACACACACACATACACACACATACACACACACACACA
>CAMPET010000270.1:65990-78124 GCA_946803715.1 Beroe ovata
ACACACACACACACACACACACACACCCACACCGGACTCCCAAATCAAACAGGTACAGCTGTAGGTGCTCTAGGGGCGCAGAGTGTTGGTGAACCAGCCACTCAGATGACACTGAAAACATTTCATTTCGCCGGGGTAGCTACTATGAACATTACACTTGGAGTGCCGAGAATAAAGGAAATTGTCAATGCTGCTTCTAACATCGCGTTAGTAGTGGTTTGACATTATGAGGGCATTGTAATGCACAGCTGTTTAGTGTTGTGCTCTCATTATATTATTCCCATAGAATTTCTGTGGAAATTATGCTGGATGTACCACTTTAACCACTCTCTCTCTTTCGCAGACTCTCTCTCACACTCATACACACACAGGACACCGATAATCACAGCTCCGCTGGAGAATGCAGCGAGTATTGATGCTGCTAGGATTGTGAAGGGGAGAATAGAGAAAACACTGCTCGGCGAGATATCAGAATACATTGAGGAGGTAAGTATACATTTTGTACATGATGAACATCATGTAGCCTGTAGGATATGATATTGTCTAGTTCTTGTTGTTTAGTTAAGTGTACTAATTGAGATCATGTGAAGTGTCATGTAATGTGCCATTATAAAAGTCTCCTCACAAGTCTGGTTCATCAAACAATAACCCCTGATCATGACCATAAATCTGGAATTTTAATCATGGTAAATCCCTTTTTCCAACCCTCCGCCCGTGTTATACACTTTCCCAACCCGCTGCCCGTGTTATACACTTTCCCATCCCGCTGTCCGTGTTATACACTTTCCCAACCCGCTGACCGTGTTATACACTTTCCCAACCCGCCGCCCGTGTTATACACTTCCCCAACTCGCTTCCCGCAGGTTTTTCTCCCGCTCGACTGTTACATTCTGGTGAAGCTGCACGTGCAACGTATCAGGATGTTGAAGTTGGAGATCACAGCACACTCTGTCATGAAGAGCATTATCAAGAACAGTAAAGTGAAGTTGACGTCCAGTGATGTGCGGATTAACAGTCCTTCTACCCTCGCTGTACGTAGCATCTTATTGTGCTTGTCATACTATGTGGCCTGGCACGTTTCTCATGTCTGATTTTCATTTGCGTTTTTCATGTAACGTTTTTATGCCAATTTCCTCTCCCTCTCAGGTGTACCCTCCGTCAATTGGTCCCAAATCCAAGAAGCACTCATCAGAAACACTGTACTCACTGTTACAACAGATCAAGAAGATTCTACCCACGATCCCAGTGAAGGGAATACCCACCGTCAACCGTGCTATCATACACAAGGTATAGCGCGTTACAGGTCACGCGTTAATAGCCACGCAATGGCATCACATATAAATAGTTGCTATGGTGAAGTCACGTTACTCACGTTACACCAGGAGTCGTCTGACAACACGTACAAGTTGCTGGTTGAGAGTAGGAGTTTGATGGATGTCATGGTAACACGGGGAGTGGACTGGAAACAGACGACCAGTAATCACATTCTCGAGGTGATTATCCTCAGTGAGGAAAATTGATTATAAAGTTAGGGAATTCAGATTAAACTTCATTTCCGGTCATTTCCTCACAGACAGAAAAATACTTGAGTGATTGGGCATTACTGATGATAATTTTATTTGGCAGGTGGCCAAGACACTCGGTATAGAAGCTGCCAGATCTGTTATCATATCAGAGATTGTGTACACAATGAACAGCCATGGAATGAGTATTGACATCAGACATGTCAACCTGCTCAGTGACATCATGACTTATGTAGGACAAGTGAGTAGAATTTATCAGTTGGCTATTAATAAGTGGTGTTAATGGGAAATTTCGCAATTTTGAGGCGGGCCAAAATGAAACATCGATCAAACTGTAGTACAAAGGTGAAAAAGTGAAATAGTCCACCCGAAAGCGGTGGTATACACAAGATCCACTTACTCAAACCATGAGTCTGAAGCCCGATATATACCGACTCTCCCGCCAGACATTGGAAGTCCCAATGTTATCGAGGCATCTCTCGCACTGCTTACACCGCGAGTACTTGTCACATTGGTCGAGGAGAAGGAGTCCTGCTGTCATCTGGTGCTTCCTGTCCAACTCGTCCTGTCGCATCTTTTCACGGTGTTGTGCTGTCCAGCTCGACTCCAGGTCCTTCCTGATTCCGTTACTCACTTGGAATCTCGTGTAGTTGTCCTGTTGTAACTCTCGTTTGGCAGTTTTCAACACCTCCGTCTCGTATCTCTTCTTATCCTCCCTCTCCTGTCTCTTCCTCTCTTTCTTGTGTTGTATTGTCTGGAGCTGGTGACTGAGCACTTCCTTTGCTCGGCGTCTCATCTCCCTCACTTTCTCTCCCGTCATGTCCATCCGGCCGAATACTGGGCCCTCGGAGTCAGGCTCCGCCTTCGGCAGTCGGAACGGCTTGTGCTTCACTTGGGTACCCAGTGCAGCTTGGTACTGCTTGGTTGCCACTGCCTTAGACTCGAGGAACTGTTTCCGTGAGGCGGCTAGCTCCGTGGCTAGGTACCTCTGTTCATTCTGTTCGAGCTTATCAGTGGCGTCCTTTAGCCGCCGTAATCGCTCAGTCTTCACCTTGACCTGCTCCCCCAGACTCTTGCTGTATTCTTCCTGTGTTAGGAAGCGAGTTGGGGACTCCACTTTCCTGTTGAATATGTAGGAGTGGTGATACTCGGCAGGTTTAGCCTGCTTCTGTAGCTCTGAGGTGGCCAGGTTGAACTGAGCCACCTTCTTGCTGACTGCCCGCTCCCGCTCCAGGAAGGCGTTTTCTTGCTCGTAGAACTCCTGGTCCTTGTGTTCCTGGTATTGCTGGAGTATCCGGTCTTGTTCTGTTTCATATCGCTCCTAATGGGGGAGAAGTGGTATTTCATTATACTGAATACGAACTAATAATGTAACAAAATCAAACAAGGACTGTGGAGTGGTCAGATGAAAGACCACAAAATTCCTCCACATTACACTGTCAATTATCCTACCTTCTCCTCCGCAAATGATATTGGCTGGTTTCGCTTCTGTCTCTGGTGACACAGATAACACAGTTCCTGCCCTGATTTGTGAGAGCACCCTGGCCGAACTGTGTCCATGTCCTCGACAAATTGGACACCCGCAGCTTTCTTCTTCATCTCCTGCCCTCCCTCAACCGCCCTCTTTTTCAGTTTCCGGCTCGGTTTGAGATCTGTTTTGTGGCGCTTGTAGTTGACCAGATCTACAGTAGACGATGTACATGGTGCCACAGGGCACTGGGTCACTGATTCGTGCCGTGCCATTGGTTCATGAGGTGCCACTGGTTCGGACAGCGGTATTTCCACTTCACCTGCCTTGGGGGTGATAGCAGTCTCCGGTGTGTCTATTTCATCTGGAATATCGTGTTGGGGTGTGGATTCTGGTGCCATGTCGCATGTGAAATGTGGCATTTGGTCTGTGGCATTTCCCGGTGGCATTTCTGCTTCCTCCTCCTGTTTGGAAATAGGAACGATTTAGGGGATATCAAATCAGCAGATATCATATGAGTCAAGTGGCAATTTATATCAATGAATCAGATACCTATTCCTATCGCATGAATGAGTACAGATAATAAAGCAAGTAATCAATTCTGTGGAACGCTTACCTCAGCAATATCTTCACACAAATGCTCAATGGGTGACAGAACTAAGGTAGGACCGTTGTTACTCACGACAGACGGTGGCCTGTCACCAACATCCGGCCTGTCGATCTTTGGTAGAACAAGATTCGTCGATCTGTTGAAGTTGGGTGTGCTGAGAACGGAGTTCTGGGAGATGAACGAGTCGGAGGTCCGTGGTCTGCCGAGCGATATCGGAGTCAGATTGATCTGATTGCAGTTATCGATCATGTTGAGAAAGTCCTTGGAAAATTTCATCTTCGCTTTGCTATCCTTGATAACGAGTTTTCCAATATCTTTGAAGGATAACTCGCCCCGTTTCTGAGTGTTTACTGATCTTGCGAACGCACCTATCATCTCCTTGACACAGACTTCAGCCACGCTTCTCTCAATGCCCAAGTCAGTGGCTAGGGCGGCGAAGTTGAGTTGAGCCACTGGCACTTCGCCAAGCTGCTGATACTTGGTGTACTTCACGCCGTGTGTCTGGGCGAATTTCTCCGATAAGATGAACACCGGGCGGTGGATGCACAACTTCCCATTGTTCCCAATATCGAGCTTGCGTTTTAGCACAGTGAAAACACCGAGACCAGGAATGTTGACTGCTTTCTTCTTGAAGAGGCGATGTGACACAAATGCCGATACATCACTCCAGATTTGCAGTACCTCGTCATGTGTAGTTGTGTGAGGGATGAGGGTGTACTTGCAACCTTTAGCCTCGGTTACAAGCGGCAAGTTAGGATCAGTGGACATAGCTACAATACGTCATGGTAATGTCAAAAACTGGAAATGACGCGTGTCAGCCACTGTTTGTTACTTGCACGTGCAAAGTTAGTAATCTGCGCGCGTTGCTATGGTAGCCATTTCATATTTGCGCGGTGACTGCTTTCAGATCACTTCATGGCCGTAAACTAAGTTAAAGAAGTGGGATTTATGGTGTCGAAATCCAAGTAAATGTCTACCAACTTATTTGATAACTCCCACAGGTTTTGGGAAACACAAGATTCGGCCTGGATAAAATGAAGGAGAGTGTTTTGCACTTGGCATCGTTTGAAGCCACCACCGATCATCTGTTTGACGCCTCCTACCATGGTCTCAGTGATAAGGTTAGTGGAGCGGTCACAGCCAGAATTCTCGTCTCAGTATGGCGCGAAAACAAAACTGCGATGGAATATTAATTTCGCGCACGTACGTTTGCGCGCGATTTTGTGTAGAAATCAACCACCTTGCTTAGCTACTGCAGTGCGTGTGATGATAATCATCATGCTGCGATTGGGATCATGCTGCGATTGTTTTTTTATAAAAGCTATCCAATTTTTCAGATTAATGGTGTCTCTGAATGCATCATCATGGGACTGCCAATGAATATTGGAACAGGAATATTCAAGCTCCTTCACAAGCCACACCTGAGACGTCCCCCAAAACCCAGAGAACTGATATTTGACCGATGAGCAGAATGAATAAATTTCTTTTAAGCTCTATAACTTAATCTGTTCTCCTTTATTTGAGAGGGCAGGCTTTTTACATTAATTCCTACTTTTATTATTTATTTGAGTTTTTAATCTATAAGAAATGTGTGTCATGTTATTGTCACGACATCAGCCACACTGATTTTGAAGAACAGTTGTTTCTATTGTATAAGTGAAGATGAAAGAAGCAGGCGATGGGAAAAGCACCAGAATTCCTATATCCGGGCTATACTATCGCCACGATTATACGGCCCCACTAGGGGGCAGTCATTCCTGTGACAAGACGGATAGCACGCTGCTGACTCATGAGCAACATGTTCCACTTATAGCAAGACCCAAATCTTGCGTGCTCTACGATCCCGGATCCGAGCATTCAATTTTCAGTTCACAGAGTACTAGTAAATAATAAAAGATTATTTCAGTAGATTAGGGGCGCAATACGCGCCCGGATTTAGTGCAAAGTCAAAATTTTAACCAAATTTTTGCACCTAAATTGCGCCAACATATGACATCATTGGGCGCAATTTGGGTGCAAGTTTGGCACAGTTTTAGCCTTTAACCGTTACGCACTCGCTCCCACTGTGCCGCAAATTGTGCTGCAGTGTTGAGGGGAATCAGGGATGGGATCACTGTTCCCACTTATTATAGCAAGACCAAAATCTTGCGTGCTCTACGATCCCGGATACGAGCATTCAATTTCAGTTCACAGAGTACTAGTAGATAATAAAAGATAATTTCAGTATAGTAGGGGCGCAAAACGCGGCCGGATTTAGTGCAAAGTCAAAATTTTTACGAAAAACTAGGACCTAATTTTTGCACCTTAATTGCGCACAGATATGACATCATTGGGCGCAATTTGGTTGCAAGTTTGGCACAGTATGAGCCTAACGCACCCGTTCCCACTTGCCGCAAATTGAAGCTGCAATGCTGAGGGGAATCAGGGATGGGATCGGGATGCCAGATTTAAATGACCCGCCTTATGACTCTTGGTATAGTTTGACAAATATCTTGATCGGTTGAAAATTCTCGAATNATCTATAAGAAATGTGTGTCATGTTATTGTCACTACATCAGCCACACTGATTTTGAAGAACAGATGTTTCTATTGTAGAAGTGAAGATGAAAGGAGCAGGCGATGGGAAAAGCACCAGTATTCCTATATCCGGGCTTTACTATCGCCACGATTATACCCCCGCTAGGGGGCTGTCATTCCTGTGACAAGACGGATAGCACGCTGCTGACTCATGAGCAACGTGCTCCACTGTTCCCACTTATACACTGTTCCCACTTATTATAGCAAGACCCAAATCTTGCGTGCTCTACGATCCCGGATCCGAGCATTCAATTTTCAGTTCACAGAGTACTAGTAGATAATAAAAGTGCTGAGTCAACAAGTGCTAAGTCAAAATCTTTACGAAAAACTAGGACTAAATTTTCGCACCTAAATTGCGCCTCAAATGCGCTCAGATTTCACATCATTGGGCGCAATTTGGGTGCAAGTTTAGCACAGTTTTAGCCTTACGCACTCGTTCCCACTTGCCGCAAATTGAAGCTGCAATGCTGAGGGGAATCAGGGATGGGATGCGGATGCAAGATTTAAATGACCCGCCTTAGGACTCTTGGTATAGTTTGACAAATATCTTGATCGGTTGAAAATTCTCGAATGACTTATCATTATCAATACAATCTCATCATTAATCAATATGAATATGAATGGTAATAGTATTTTATAAAAATTGCTCATACGTATCGAGTGATATAAACAAGAGTTAACGTGAACCTAGTATAATACAGGGTGTCAAAAAAGGGGACAAAAGTAGACGCTCATCTACTGAGTTTCAGATTTTTGAATGAAATTTGGGAGTTTGATAGGTATTGGCAATAAGCTTTTCCCACAAAAATTTGTCAACTTCATTCATCGACACTGCACAATCTGTGGCACCAAAATGAATGCGAACTTGAACATAATTCTCAACTATTAGTATTCGAAAACATGAAACAGATCCTGAAAATTTCATTAAGTTATCTCAAAAATGCGGGTTATATAAAAGCTCCAAACAGAAGCTGAGATGTCGACGTTTACTTTAACTTTTGTCCGCTTATTTTTGACACCCTGTACATGTTTGCTCTTACTTTCTGTCATAAGACAATTTCATTTTCGAGCTGATTCTTAATTTACGGTATAGAATTAGAAAGGGTTTACAAACTTATTGCAAAAGCGAGAAAACTTTTCTATAAAAGTATAAACCAATCAAGTAAAAATATTGAAGAGGTTCATACAAAATAGGAATTAAGTTAACTATACAGATTTATACAGTCGTTATAAATTAAACATCGTTATTAACGGTCATATTAGTCAAAATTAAAAGACCCTAAATGAAAAGACGTAAAAGTTGAAGCTGCAAAATAAATACACGGTAGAGATTTGAAACTGATCAAGGTAAAGAGCAAATTTCGATCATGAATGAGGTCGCGGTATTCGGTCAAATTACAGATCAATACCGATCCTAGAATGTTAACAATTACAATGGTTAAGTAATAGTTTAGTGATAGTGGCCACGTCTGAGAATTGCTTCTGGGAGCAATTCAATAAATAAAATCACGATGTCAGTGTCAGTGTTTTTCAATCTACATTTTCCGAATTGTCGCCATGGAGCAAAACCCGCCCTAAGTCCTAACAAATTGCTAGAATTTCGTTAAGATTTCATTCAGGCCAGTATTCAACTGGCCTGGTATAATACTAAATCCTACCCATGGATGTGGAACTGTACAGTATTAACAAGTCTGCTGCTGAATCCTCTGCCAACACCCTGACGACGATCGTCACCTTGGCAACGGTTGCTATGTAAATTTGAGGGGGTTGTCGGCCCCTACAGAAGGAAGTGATGAGAGTCCGCGTGTGTGTGTTGTAAATATCCACCACTTCGTCCACACCACATCGGGTCCGTGGCCAGCTGTTACCGCTCATACTGAACTCCACAAACTTGAGTAGGATGTTGGATCCGGGCTCGGCAGTGAGACTCCACAAGCACTGGGAACCTTGCTTCCCACTCCACGATATGGTCCGGCTCCCCTTCAGAACCGCAAATCTACCTCCGCAATCGTCTGGTGGTGTGATTCTCAAATTATTGTGTGTCATTGGATGTTGTTACTCTAAGTCTAATATAACAATTTGATCACATATTACTGAATATTCTGAATGAGAGGGGAAACACTCACTCCAAAGATAATCCACCGTGGCTAGGAATCCAGATCTATGGTACATGGAGTCACTGTGAAACTTGAGGAGAAGGTCAGAGGAAGTCGACACGATGTTTGTATCGGTCTCAACCAAACCACACATGTTCGCAAGGAACGGGTCACTTTCGTTCCTCCCATCAAATACACGAAGAGAATCATACCTGCGAAGTGGGATATCTCAGAGTGAGCATAGCAATAATCATGTCCTAATCAACCACTGAAACCGCTCTCTAAACCAAAACCGTCATCTAAGATTTCACACTGAAAAACCTACAGTACACTCACCGACAGTACATTCCCTTTTCGAGATCGAATTCTGTGAACGTCACACTGATTCTCTCTTTCTCCGAGCCAGAAAGCACCCACGAACAGTCAGTGTTGGCAGGATACGGGAGTGGGTAGTATGGGGAGGTTAGGACCCCCGCTTCACCCGACACTACATCCTGAATGATATAGGGGTGAACATATTGGGTACATACATTGGAACCCACAGCAGCTTGCGCAGTACAGGTTGCTGTTATTGTTGCTTAATGCTTCGTCACCAGTACAAGTTGTGCTAGTGTCGACACAACAATACGAGGTTTTGACAAACCTCTGCATTAACCAACCTGGCCACGGCACACAGGATCCAGATATGTGGACGACTGTGCCGGGATCTGGAGGTCAGCCCGCGTGTCCTCAGTGAAGTTCTCTTCATCAGAACTGAGACCCAGAATACAGAGGCGGGGGTTGCGTGGGTGGATTGTGTGATAGGGATCACACGCGCAGTGGTGGGATCCGGGATCGTTCACACAATATCCCATGTCACACTGTATGTCCAGTGTTTCACACTCATTGATATCTGGGTGGGGAAATGGGGTTTGTTGTTCTTGTCACTGACACATGCCACGTTGTCATGTAATATGGCAATATTATTCTTCAAATCACTTATCGGAGACGAAACTGATCGTTACCTCTACATTGTGTCGCACCGTCCAGTTCATATCCTGCCCGGCACGAGCAGAAGTGTGACCCGGGCAAGTCGTGACAGAAGTGGTCACAACCCCCGTTATTTCCGTCATTACACTCATCCTGATCGACACACCGGGCATATGTGTAATCGTATGTGAAGCCCCCGTGACACTCACATCGGTATGAGCCAGGCCTGTTCACACATTGCTGATCACAGCCCCCATTGTCAACTAGACACTCATCAATATCTGAATAGCAGAGTGTTAGGGGGTCTTTGGTGGAAGAAGCAGTACTCCCATCATATAATTGTATTGTGAGGATCGCATATCATTTGGAATTCGTGAGAATATTCATCTAATTTCTTGAATATTATTCACGGAATTGCGAAGTGATTATCGCACTATAAATTGGTCTGTACCTATACATGAAGTTGCATCGTCTGGATCCTCGACAAATCCCTCGAAACAGGAACAGACCCGACCACCCGCATGATTGCGGCATGAGTGCTGACAGCCGCCATTGTCAATTCTACACTCATTTTCATCTGAAACACACATTGATTAACCGTTTCTTGGTATAAGTTATTACAATTTCTCCGTGTTTTAATAACCCGTTTTTCTGTATGAGGTTATGACTGGAGTGTGCAAATTATCATCTATATTTTTAAATATGCGGTAAGTTCGAAATTCTGAACTTAATGCAAGATAACCCGCGATCATTGTTCGAAACGACGCTTGAAATTTATATGATGAAATTACTCAATTAGGCAGGTCGTTAGTTCTGTTTGATATGAGAATCTGAAATCAGATCTTGTAAAATAAATTTTAGCAAACGTCGTGTCACAGCGTTGGGTGTACAACAATGCAATTCCTGCAGACTTTGCAAGATCGAATCAGCGAGACACTGCAATTTCTACAATTACACTCACGTGTTGCGCGATTTCCCTCACATATTTGTACACACGACAGCCGCGCGCGACGTAAACACAACATACGATTATATCTGGTACACGATTGATGAACAGTGAACACTTTTATTATCTGTTCATCCTGATGTTGCGTGACTAGAAGTGTGGCATGTGTGAAAATGGATCAACTCAACAACATTCTACACGGTGTTGATTTATTCAACGGGATTTATTACCTATTGAAGATATTTGACGGCGTATTATGTGCTTTTATATGACCTTTGACACAGTTCTAACATTTACATCATTCTTTGTAAGCATATGACACGCACATGAAATGAAAAATTTACCAAATCGTTGAGCTTATTATCAAATTAGCGTCAATTTTTATGTCAAACCACTTTCCACAGAAAAGGCGCTAGTATGAAGGTCATCCGCAGTGCTCAATAATTCTACTACTGTTCTTGTCCTGTTCCAACCTACCTACTACGAGGAAAAAATCCACAATTCCCACAAAACGCAGGATGAATTACCGCTACTACGTCATGGAAGTCCACTTTTTTGGCGCCAATAAGGCGGGCGCTGCGATCAAAAGAGCCAGATTGAGCAGACAGGTGACGTTAAAACCAAATCAACTTCCGTGTGTCCTTGTAACTTTTGAAATCAATGAATCATAGGTCATACCACACCCTGCTTACGATATATTGCATCCTGTGATTACACGCTCCACTGAACACAATTCTACAGCAAACATGAAAATAGGGGGAAATGAACAAAATATGGCACCGTTTAAGACTTATTTCTGTACTGACATTTCACCCTTGCAGTAGGGATCATAATCAATAGTGCAGTAAGTTGATCATATACCTATAGGAACCACTTTCTCTACGTAACCACTATTCGGTGCGGTTGTGAAGGAGGTTCTGAGAAATTGCCCGGCTACCCGGCTAGAATTAGTGCGTGGTCTAAGTGAAGTAGCAATTCATTGTGTAATATAGATGGGCAGTTATGAGTGATTGGATTAGAAGTGGGTACATAATGACAGGGGGCAGTGATGTGCACTACGAAGTACCTACCCGGGTCAATACAGATAGTGATGAGAACTACTAGGCAATCATGCGAACTGATGTTAGCCGTCTCTTGGTAGAGAAAGTGATCGACTGAATTATAACTCGGAACTATATTTCAAAATGTATCAAAAGTTATGTATTTTTGTTATTGTACCAGATCATAACTCACCGATACATGAAGTCAAGTCACGGGATAAGGTATATCCCGGTTCACACGTGCAATCGTAACTCCCCGGAGTGTTGACACAAATCTGCGAACATCCCGCCTCCCCCGTCTCACACTCGTTTATATCTGGAGATTATACCGTATATGGAATAATTACTCTGGAACAATATCCATCGCTCATGAGAGGGAATATAATTCTGAGGGTTCATGTCAAGTTTTTGACATAAGAATGTCAACAGCTTGGAGCGCACTATGAGCGAACTAAGACTTAGCGGAATTTCAAATATTCCCTGAGCCCGCGCACTTTTTGATCGATTTCACGGAATAAGGAATCGACAAAATGTCTGATAGGTAATTCGCCATAATAATTGTCATGGTTGAGGTGATTTGATTGTGTGAGTTTTTGTAGATGAAAGAAAAGGGCCGCCCCCTTGTCGAGTCAACTGTCTACCGACTTTAATTGTCTAGAGTCTGAATATATTATGTAACTATTATTAGTTATGATGTGTAGAGTCAATAACATTGTATATATCGGCGCTTGTATTACCTTATTGCGTGTGGAGATCTCTCTAGCTGTACGTGCAACAGTGCATTTGGTAATTAGTAATTACAAATCTTAAAAGTCCGTGTTATTCATTTGTTGGGGGTGACGTGTTCTGTGTGTGTTTGTGAGTGTGTGTGTGTGTGTGTGTGTGTGTTTGTGTGTGTTTTTTTG
>CAMPET010000270.1:85562-96761 GCA_946803715.1 Beroe ovata
CGCTGACACCACTCCATAACTGTGACGTAAGATTGCGATGGAAGGCGCTGACACCAGTTCGTCAGAATAGTACTCTGTGACGATTGGGGTACTCAATCATCATAACTCGCAGAAACCACCGCATAACTGTGACGTGTGATTGAATGCGCTGACACCAGTTCGTCATAACAGTCCTCTGTGACGATTGAGGTACTCAATCGTCACAACTCGCTGACACCACTCCATAACTGTGACGTAAGATTGCGATGGAATGCGCTGACACTAGTTCGTCAGAACAGTACGCTGTGACGATTGGGGCACTCATTCGTCACAACTTGCTGACACCACTCCATCACTGTGACGTAGGAATGCTTGCGATGGAATGTGCTGACACCAGCACGTCAGAACCGGTCTTTGTGACGATTGGGGTACTCATTCGTCACAACTTGCTGACACCACTCCATAAATATGACGTAGGAATGCTTACGATGGAATGCGCTGACACTAGTTCTTCAGAACAGTACTCTGTGACGATTGGGGCACTCATTCGTCACAACTTGCTGACACCACTCCATAACTCTGACGTAGTAATGCTTGCGATGGAATGCGCTGACACTTGCTCGTCAGAACAGTGCGCTGTGACGATTGTGGCACTCATTCGTCACAGCTTGGTGACACCACTGCATAACTGTGACGTAGGAATGCTCGCGATGGGATGCGCTGACACCAGTACGTCAGAACAGTCCTCTGTGACGATTGGGGTCCTTATTCATCTCAAATCGCTGACACCACTGCATGATTGTGACGTAGGAATGCTTGCAATGGAATGCACTGACACCAGTACGTCAGAACAGTCCTCTGTGACGATTGGGGTTCTCATTCGTCACAACTTGCTGACACCACTCCAGAACTGTCACGTAGGAATGCTGGCAATGGAATTTGCTGACACCAGTACCGTACTGGCAGTACGTCATGTCAGAACAGGCATGTGTGGCGAATTTGTCACAACTTGTTTACACCTATGAATGACGAGGGCGTAGGAATGCTGACACCATTGCGATAGAAAAGGCCTTTTGGATGAATTCCCGTTTTAAGATGTATAATCTATCTCAAAATCCCTGACAACACTCCTCTCTCACTTCGTCTCTCCCCAGGTCTCACATGAAGTAGCAATGAACTCCATTAGGATCAGCTTTGGTATTGGTAACTGTCTGGAAGACGTTGATTATATCGTTCAGGAACTAGTAAGAGTAACTAACAAGCTTGCGAAAGAATAGAAGAGTGATTGGATAGGATAGGTCAAAAACTGGTAGATTTCATGTGTCCAGTCTATTTTAGCAGGNAAAAAGGTATTATGTGACTTTAACAAGATAATTTTAGTCGCCTGAAATCACGAAAGGTCTTAAGAGAGATTTTTGACACTTTTAATTGGCTATTGAAAGGTCAATCAATGATCTAGACGGCAAATAGTGGTACAATAAGCAAATCAGCCACATGATTATCCAAAATAACTCAAATTTAAGTGGGAAAATGCATGCAGTAATTCTCGAGACAGTTTTTTGTAGTTATCTCAAAATGGTAAATTTGCACTTAAGACCTTTTAGCTTGAAGGTGACGATATTGTTGATGATTTATTTATTTATCTTATTTATTCTTCCAAGTTATTGTCTGATGATTTATTGATTTGTAATGACATTCTATATTCGGAGTTTTTACCTACTAGAAACTGGGTAAAGAAGTTCCATGTATTGCTGATATGTAATGCTGATAATATTTCATTCTTCATGCCGAACATAACGTCTCAATATTCCTCTAGGAAGTGAAATGGCACTGAGACTGGTATCCCGAGTTTGTTCAAGACAACTTATTGCATGTGCCAGGCCTCTATCGAGTGAGTAGTGGTACAGTTGAACTATTATCATTTATATAGTAAGTAATTACATTATAAGTTTGCACTAATAGAATGCACTGCGTGTACGTTAAATATCACGTTACATATTATGTTTCATAATATCGCGTTACTTATAGCGTAGCATTAGAATATGATGACGCACAAAGTTGTGTGTCATGTAAACAATGACTGTGACACTCTCACATGACAGTCACGTGACAAATCAGAGAAACATCAGACCGAAAACTCTTTCAAATGTTGTGAAACACCTGTAAATAACAATCGTTTCTAATTACAAACGGCCAAGGGAAAAGGGTAGGAGTCAAAAATATAAAACACGTAGCATTGGTAAGCATTAAGCTCTCTACACCAAAGCAACTCTAAAAGGAACACTATCCGTGGTTACTGCTTCAGTTTAAAAGTCTATCCTATTTTAAGATAATTGGACATACATTATGAAGTACATCACAAATCCCAATTGTCTGGACACACCCGAAAACATTTACACCTGACTAATTCAGTGTATTTCAGTGTTGTACACAGAAACACACGAATGGGTAACAGTGGAAGGGAACACGTGCAAAGTTGGGATCACTGACTACGCACAAAGTGCTCTGGGAGATGTAGTCTACGTTCAACTTCCTGATGTTGGCGAAGAGTTTGAAAAGGAAGGTAAGTGTGTCCATAATTGTAGACAGGAGACCACTGTAATTTTAGTGGGCATCAGCTGTGTGATATTATAACGCCCGTGTTCTCAGATGAGGTTGCATCTGTGGAGAGTGTCAAAGCTGTGGGAGAGATAATGGCACCTGTGGGTGGCATAATCACCGCAGTAAATACCATGCTGGAGAGTGAGCCTGGAACTGTGAACAGCAGCCCCGAATCCGATGGTATGCGAGTTTGTCTAGTGTGATGTGTTTAGTGTAAATAATAGTGGGAATGTGTATGTGTGTAATAAACACACATACTATGTTTGTGTGCGTACAGTGTGTAACATTTTAGATGCATTGCATTCGCTGGATTGCAACCCTTCAATCGCAATCTAGCTAAGTTTTACCAAGTTTTTTTATTCACCAAGTTTTTTGAAATGTGTTGATTGGTGGCGTCATCTATCCACCCGTGTTCTGGGCTTAAATACTGAGACCCAAACTGAATTCACAAATCATAGGTTTCTTACAAGAAAACTGCTTCTTGGCATTGCCCAATTGTGCACAAGTTTTGCTGTAACCTGCATATCTGTCAGATGTTGTAATGACCACTTAGTAACTTCCAAATCACATGAAGCGAAATTGCCGTGCAGAATTGTGCTTATTTTGCGCGCCAAATAAGGCAACAAGTGTCGGCATTTGACAGCATATTTCTATCGAAAGTTGAGTTCAGCACTAGTTACACGCGCGTTTCATGCGCGCCGAATGTGCCCTGTGCGCTGGCGCGCATAAAATAAATATCATTCAACATTTTACTTGCAGCTTGGATGATCGAAATGGAAATCAAGGATGCGGCAGATTTGGATGGTTTGATGGATAAGTCTGCATATGACAATTTCCTTGAGACTCACGACCACTGATGTCTGTTTCTAGGGATACTTGTTTGAGTTATGACTTACGCAGTGTCAGTCTATTTATACGTCAGTAATTTATATATGCGTTCTTTTAAGCCACATCTTTTTCAACAGCGTATGTTAGGCTAAAAATATTTCCAGTGTTTATAATTAAGATAAATCTTACTTCTTTATATTTTCCGATTTTTAACGCAAGCACATTCATTGTTTATGTATAGTACAGTAGAGGAAGTGTATGAGTTGTTGTTGTTGTGAAAGAGTTAACTAAAATACGGTTTTATTTCACTCGTATTTCTCACCTTGCTCAATGCTTTTCTACTTTCACAAAATCATTCATCGATATCCTTCTCGGGAAGTTTCAAATCAACTCCATATTTTAGCCGGGAAGATATCGGTATAGCTATCATGTTTTGTTGAAAAGTTGCCATGGTATGTACGCGGAGTCAAAGCAGAGTTCCGTTAGCGGAAATGTCGGCAGACCACGTCCGCAAACGATGCAAAACTCTATCTCAGAGCTCAACTCAGAGTGAGTGTCGATATCCGTATGAATTTGTACATTATAAATATTGCTATCATTCCCCACTTTTCTACACTCCCTCTCTTTCTTGTCCAGCGCTGGCTCAGTCCCCTAACGAGCAGAGCACGAGTGAGGCTGGATACGATGAGACCAGGGAGAATCTACCCCCACCAGAGTGCTTTGTGTCCCCCAAAACTCCCAAATCAGGTAACCAGACGTCTCTTTTCCCGTTTCATTCGACATTCTATGTCACAAGTGTCAAATTCTCGGCCAAATCATTCTATTGACAACAGGCATTTACCACACGGAATGGATATCATCTCCATTCTGGAGACAGAGCATCTCTGATGACCGTGTTAACCGATGGGAAACATCGGCTGATGAGATTGTTCTCAAGATCTTCAGTTACCTCAACTTCGAGGACCTGTTCAGATGCGCACTGGTACCTATGAATTCCTGTGAAATGTGACAATTTGACATGCGCGGAATTCAGATTGAATATCCCCCATTATTAATTCAGGTATGCCGGCACTGGTACGAATTGTCTCACGATCGTCAACTGTGGGAGCGATTGAATCTCAGTCAGCGTGCAATTCCCTTTGACAGACTCCTCTCACTGCTAGGGTGTGGTAGCAAATATCTGTCCCTGCTATGTGGTGATGTCAAGGGATGCGCTGGTAACACGTCGAGAAAGGTACCTAAACTAGAAAAAAAAATTCATGTCCCGATCTTAAGAATTTAGTGCGACAATCTTAATAAGACAAAGTTGTACTAATATGACTCAGTGTTTGCAATTCAGAATCGCCGGGACCCCCTAGAATTGGAATACATCGACTTTGGCCTCTGCAACATCAAGCCACCCCAGCTGACATGTCTGCTCGAACACTCTCCCAAGCTCCGTAAGCTCAACATGGAGGCCCTGGCCATCACCGGACCAGTACTCCGGGCTGTTGCACGGTACTCCAACTTGGAGATCCTGAATTTGGCGATGTGCCAGAATGTGAACGCAACGCAACTTGTCGCGGTAACACGAAATTGTTCCATGTTGCGGGAGCTAAATGTGGCGTGGTGCCAAATATCGGAGTCAGCGTTCAAGAAGATATTTCCCAGTGAGTGCGGCATAGGGAGAGTGTCAGGCTTACCAAATTGCTGAACATACAATCAAAATCATGGTAGATTTATCGAGAATTTATACCCACCAGATGAAATGAAGTCGATGTTGAAGCTCAATATCAGCGGTGGAAGAGACACGGTGACGTGTGAGGTCATCGATCGGCTGACCACTAACTTGCCGAACCTCGTATCACTGGATATCAGTGACTGTTTCAGACTAAATGGTGCAGGTATGTGAGTCGAGAAATGATCAATATGGTTTTTCTATTGATTTCGTCTGATACATCCGTAGTTTGGTGGTTCATTAGTTTAAGTTAAAATTTCGGCATTCATGCGAAACGTGGTGTTTAGAAAGTGGGCATTTCACAATCTTTTTTCAGCTCTTGACAGCATCGCTATCCACTGTCCCCGACTTGAGGAGCTGTGTTGTAGTAGAGTGTATGAGCTAACCACAACGGATGTGCTTACATTCGCTGCCAGGATGAAACATCTGAAAAGCATTAACTCCTTCCCCTCCATTGTAAACGAACGATTCAAGGAACTCAAACGAGACCTCAGGTAACACCTGTGACTTTCAACTTGATCAACCTTGGGAACGACCTGTTTTCCCAGTTGATATTGATTATTATTTGATTATTATGATCGTCCTTTTCACTTATTTTGCTAATGAACCAGTTCATTCTTCATAATGACCCTCTTTCCTACAGGAAGCGATTCCCAGATTTGCAGCTTAACACAAGAGAGAGCTCTGACGTAGCGCGACCATGTACCGAGTTGAAGGTTCCCAAAGGTTACGCTATTCTGTGGGATGTAGCACTCCCACCTTAACTATGGTAACACGTGAGGTTACCATGGTAACGTGTGGTGTAACCTTGGTAACACTATATGTAACCATGGTGACACACTATATCATACCATGGTAACTTGTAATGTTACACTGTCATGGTGCTGGTGGGCTATGAAAGGCTACTGGACGTAGCCCATAGATGGCATCTATTATACGGTCATGGAATACAGGATGTGGGGTAATGGACTTCTTTACTCAAACACGGATGCCAGGGTTATGGCGACTGTATGATACTGTTAGCTCGACATGGCTAAAGTTGTAGCTCGTTAGACGAACTTGTCGTTTCTTACTGTTATCATAATGGTTGTCAATATTATTTTATGATACCAACTATTCTCTACTACTATATTTCATGTAGTAACTCCTCATGCTGTGATTTTCACTCATTTTGTAAAGTATGTATTCTACTCTTGACATTTTATTAAATTATTTCCGTACAACTACATCCGATTATTTCTTTTAAAACTAAACCCTTATTATTATTATTTCCCCAACTTAATCTTTTCAATGATTTTTAACGGTTTTAACAAATATATAGAAATACTGATGCAAAAATTAATCATTTTTCGTAAATGATAATATTGTCGTATAAAAGGCGTAAACGTTGTTTTAGATATCTGGAGGCATATTACCGAATGTTCTCGGATCATGAACCTGGATAGCATTAGGTCACAAATTCGTTTCTGAACGCATGATTCTGATTATTTTGCTAGAAAAGTGTTGCTGAACTCGATTCTTGGTTGATGATCTTCTCCTTGATTGGATTGTTATAACTTACATTTTTGTTGTTAGTAAATATGATACTTGAATAGTATATTCAATTATGAAAAGTCTGTTCTTATTCAAAACTAGATATTTCAAAGTTCTATTTGGTCATACGGACTGTCCATTTATAACTCTGACACTGACTTGACGCCACTGCCAGCAGCCGGCTTGCACAGCTGTCATGTCTTCATTGACACCATACTTTGCTCGCTGACACCACTGTCAAGCCCAAGTGTTCATTGAAATCATTTATGCATGCTGATACCACTCTTATACCGACACTACGTAGTGTACTACCCAACTTCCACTTCCATTACCCATTGATGACAATCAATTATTCTGCTGATTAACAATACTCACTATTTAATAGCTGATGTCTTACTCTGCTGATTCATGCTGCTGCTGGCATCACTCCCTCCCATCATCACCAATCACCATGGACATTGGACACTTACATAACTGATGAGGCACGGCTTGGAAATGGAATCACCGGTAAGGTGTGTATTTGCATGAGCCGCGATAATTATGGGTTACGTTACACTCGCTGGGTCTGAAATCGTGGAATTCACCCTTCAGCTGAGCACAAGCTGTCGCTTGATGAAATGCAGTTCCTGCTGAGATGATATCACTGCCAGGGGGAGAGCATGAGGGCAAGCGCAACTGTCAGAAGGTTTGTCACATTTTGTCACCTGTTCCTATGTCCTAGACATTCCCAAATTCTGTTTCTTAGAATAATCACTGGGGGGGGTTGAATGTGTCACTCTCTATAATGTCATTTTCTTGAGAAAGTTCACTTGGGTGCCATTTTGTTCAAGCCATCATGATCATTGCAACACATGGACCAAGCTTTTCTTCAAATTGCTAATGAATTTGACATCATAGTAGGTGTTCAAATCCTTAGATATCGGGTCAAATAGGTATTTGAGTGCAGAGTGGCGACCTCCAACTTCAAGTTGATCCTCTTAGAACTAGCCGACACATCCTCCCGTTTCTCATGTTGACACCACTTTAATAATGATGGCAGTTAGAGGCATTCTGAACGTATTGACACTAATTTACTTTGAAATTGATGTAGACATTCGTCTCATCATGCTGACACCACTCTTATGCTGACAAAATATTATAATTGCGATCATTTTCTAGCGTTTACTAATGTACATATTTTGAAGGCCAATTTCACTTCTACTACAGTAAAACTATGACAAAATGGGCTAAGTAGATCGAAGTCTCGAATTTGACACAATTTTGGGATGATAATAATAAACATTCAACCTTTATCAAATTCAAATGCCACACATACAATCAAATTTCAATCAGAGCTGTCACGTTACGATAAACGAATTTTGTGTTTGTCTGTTCATTCTGTGTTTGTCTGAGCGTTATACAATGCCGCATAGAGTCGTCATGCTTCAAATGAATCCCGTTCATTGTGATCCATAGTTTCACAGAGCAGCCACCTTTTTACTTCAACTTTCCACTTTTTTACTCATGTTATTATAATCAAGTAAACCATACTACAGAACCGATGGCTATATATTTTCAATTTAACAAGTATACTGTTTCCGATAATTCTATGTTCTTCATTTCTCTACCATATGGTGTACTTTTCATTTAAATTCGGTCGATGTCTAACAATTTGGNTCACCGGTAAGGTGTGTATTTGCATGAGCCGCGATAATTATCGGTTACTTTGCACTCGCTGGATCTGATATCGTGGAATTCATCCTTCAGCTGAGCACAAGCTGTCGCTTGATGAAATGCAGTTCCTGCTGAGATGATATCACTGCCAGGGGGAGAGCATGAGGGCAAGCGCGACTGTCAGTGTCAGAAGGTTTGTCACATTTTGTCACCTGTTCCTAGACATTCCCAAATTCTGTTTCTTAGAATAATCACTGGGGGGGGTTGAATGTGTCACTCTCTATAATGTCATTTTCTTGAGAAAGTTCACTTGGGTGCCATTTTGTTCAAGCCATCATGATCATTGCAACACATGGACCAAGCTTTTCTTCAAATTGCTAATGAATTTGACATCATAGTAGGTGTTCAAATCCTTAGATATCGGGTCAAATAGGTATTTGAGTGCAGAGTGGCGACCTCCAACTTCAAGTTGATCCTCTTAGAACTAGCCGACACATCCTCCCGTTTCTCATGTTGACACCACTTTAATAATGATGGCAGTTAGAGGCATTCTGAACGTATTGACACTAATTTACTTTGAAATTGATGTAGACATTCGTCTCATCATGCTGACACCACTCTTATGCTGACAAAATATTATAATTGCGATCATTTTCTAGCGTTTACTAATGTACATATTTTGAAGGCCAATTTCACTTCTACTACAGTAAAACTATGACAAAATGGGCTAAGTAGATCGAAGTCTCGAATTTGACACAATTTTGGGATGATAATAATAAACATTCAACCTTTATCAAATTCAAATGCCACACATACAATCAAATTTCAATCAGAGCTGTCACGTTACGATAAACGAATTTTGTGTTTGTCTGTTCATTCTGTGTTTGTCTGAGCGTTATACAATGCCGCATAGAGTCGTCATGCTTCAAATGAATCCCGTTCATTGTGATCCATAGTTTCACAGAGCAGCCACCTTTTTACTTCAACTTTCCACTTTTTTACTCATGTTATTATAATCAAGTAAACCATACTACAGAACCGATGGATATATATTTTCAATTTAACAAGTATACTGTTTCCGATAATTCTATGTTCTTCATTTCTCTACCATATGGTGTACTTTTCATTTAAATTCGGTCGATGTCTAACAATTTGGCATGTTATTGACAATAAAGTGTCAATTTAACACCATGAGAGAAAGAATGGAATAGCAGTCAGTGTACCTCCCTGGAAGCATAATGTAGTACGAATTTGATCAGTTTACAATCCCGTGACCTACACACACAAACACACACACGCAGGCGCGCGCGCACTCTCTGAAGATGTGGCACGTCAGTGCTAAAAACCCGTGTTATTAATCAATATGTAGGCTCAGTTAAATCTCAGTAGCAGTGCACTGGGTGGGGATGGTTGTATTGTCCTTTGATATATAAAAGTCACGTGTTGGGGCAAACAATGTAGCACCATGAGCATTGGAGCCTTGGACAAGTACTGCTGCAGGAGAAATATACCTTGGGACAGCCATGAGTTTTGGAGAAGTAATCGTGACGTTTAGGTGTTCATGAGGTAATTCTGCATTATTGACGAGATATTACGAGCTTTCATCAATCATAAGTTGATATAATTCAACAAAATATATCATCATCATCAATGCGCATCAAAAAACTGAACAAATATTTTGTTATTTCTACTTAATCATACTGTAACAAATATGGTCATTAACTGTAACAAATACATTGAATAATTAAACTTAAACTTAACAAGGTTTATTAAAACTTCTGGGAGTTAAGAATTCGGGTCATGCACATAGTATTGTTTAAAAATCCTGTCATACCAGGGGTCAAGAGGGGGTCAGTAGTGGGTCATTGATATACTTTCATAAGACCTAAGATAAATTGATTGTGAGAACTGGAATTATGTCTTGTTCACGCACTAGCAGAAATCAGCAGGAAATCATAAATGTCCCAGCTTCTGCATAAGCAGCGAGTTATCTAAGGACAGTTCACCAGTTACTTTGCCTGTCAAATGTTAATACCGCAAGTCCGAGCTATCACTCCCTTTCCCTTCTCGAGCGTCAGTTACTCTCTCACCATTATCTTCCCCTCAGCCTTGCAACTATTTGTTCACACACACATACACACCGAGCATGTGCTTAGAAGACCTTGTGATCGGTAGGTAGGAGCTGCTCGAGTTCCGATGCTGCCCTNCAGGTGGCTATGTCGGGGTGTGACTATGTCGGGGCATGATGGAATTGCGAGGTGTGGAATTTGTACCCGGTGTGATAACTCTGCTGGGTGTGGTCAGGTGTAATACAGGGGTAATGAGGGGGTGTGCATCCAATGCGATTGTAATGAGGGATGCGTATGATCTACCTGGTGTGTTTAACATAACACACACTGTGGGGCGTGTGATGTTATGACAGGAACAATGTGACTTTATATCGCACTGTTTAACTGTTACCTTGTTCCTCGATTCTGACCTTGATTACTGGTCTATGATAGTACACAATAATTGTTAATCACTATTCCGAAAAGCTGGAATATCTGTGAGTAACATAGTACCCACCACACTTTACTACTATAATATGTGTTACGGCCACATACTGATGCCCCAATAAGGCATGGAATGCCTCATCACTGGAGTTCTTCCTTCACTGTCTAGCGAAATTGTTAATAATCCACNAGTGCATGATGCTCCCGTAGTCGTACGGGACTCCGTAGTCGTGAACCTCGCTCTCGTTACGCTTGTCGAAATTGTACCGCTTCGATTCCTGCGCGAATATCGTGTTAGGAGGGCGTGGTCAGAGTAATCACTCCAGGGATGTCAAAATGCCGGGGTGTGACTATGTCGGGGTGTGACTATGTCGGGGTGTGGCTATGTCGGGCTGT
>CAMPET010000271.1:0-10254 GCA_946803715.1 Beroe ovata
AGGATATGGTCAAAGTGAAGAAGCACCTGCTGAGCCAGAGCAAAACGCGACTCATCGGACCAAATTGTCCGGGCATAATCAAGCCGGGAGAATGTAAAATGGGCATTATGCCAGGTCACATTCATATGCCGGGCAAAATAGGTGGGTGTTTCTTCCCTTGCTCTGTTGCATTCGCCACGCGAAATCACTTGATGAATATTGAATAATATGGACATAGTAGTTTGACCGTTGAGCCACCATTCTTAACCAGGTATCGTATCAAGATCTGGAACTCTGACATACGAGGCTGTAGATCAGACAACTAAATCAGGACTTGGACAGACTCTATGCGTTGGTTTGTGCGCACTTCTTCATCGATGTGGAAACTGTTTCCTCTAGCTCTGTTTTCCATTTCAACATTACCGATGACCGAATCCCGTTGAATCACTTCGGGGATCTACGGAATGCCGCGTTCCTACATATTAGCGCGCGCTTAGCTCCGTATGCCGCGCGCCTGCATTCTTAACAGCACTTGGCTCTGCACAAAATAGCGCTATTTGCGATCAAAGCAGTTGTTGTCATCATTTGTTCCACGCGCGTCCATGATATGGATCGATATGATCGGAGCGCGCTGATTTTGCCTGACATGTGTCATTGTGTCAACCATCTTCTTGAATGCTGCATTAGTAGTTGAATTCATGTTGTGTGAATAAGAACTGTTCAGGAATTGGTGGTGATCCATTCAACGGANGGATCTCCACCGTGTTCGCCAGGCTAGGCACAAAAACACATGGATACATACATAGGTGTCAGAAAAACGTCGTCAGACCGTTCAAAGAAGATTGACCCATAGGAAAACCCCATCATTTTACAATGACATAGCTATCAATCGGAAACCCCTCTCCCTTTTAGCTGAATATGAGTTGTAAAGAACGTATGGAGAATCCTCATCGTATGGACAATCATCAACCAGTGTTTTACTGTGGTTATGGAACTGTGGAACGACAGTTCCTTGTAGAGATCAATTTCATCCACAGCCGTCGCAGAGCCACCACTCATTACCGGTATGTGTACACATGGAAGGAAGAATGGACGGAAAGAAAAAGACGCGCACTTTACAGTGAAACTGCTTACAATTGCTAACAATTGCGTGTCTATTTTTCCTTCCATCCACCTTTTTTTCCATGTGTACACATACGCGTTACGTCATCACTGTTATACCAAGTCTTGCCCTCCTCGTTTCGCGTGATCATCTTTCGCTAGCCCAACTATGACGTCAGCAATTACCAAACGACGAACGTGCCGTGCAATCAACTATTTACCAACAATTTTATCAGCATTCAACATGAAGATATAAAAAAGCCGTAACATATGACGTCAATTGCAGTAGGAGCAGGGACCCTCGAATGCCGACAAATGATGACATGAGAAGGGAGGGTTAATATTTTCTTGGAATAGTTTGAATTTATGCGTAAAAATTTCACTTTACAGGAACAAAGTGAAGGAAATTTCTGGTATTTATTTCTGGTAATTCCTCTGGTTCCAAGTGCTTACAGAAAAAGTTACTGATAGATGAAAGTGAGCTGCGTCGGGCTGCGGAGAGATTTGAGGCTTATCCTGTTGGGTTACTTGATCTGAAATTTCGACAGTATCCAAAGTTCTGTAATTATGAACTCTGTGGCTTGGCTTCTGGGGGCTACGTCCCAAGGGCCCCTGTGGCAATGATTATGGTGGTGTGTAAAAAGTGGGATAGCATAACTGGTTTATAATCTCAAAAAAACGTTTCCTGAGACTTGAAAGGAAGTTTGATTGGTGTAATGTTCCCTGGCTAGACATATATAACCAAACAACAATTTTGCTCAATAACTAGAATGTTTTATGTAGAACAAAATTTTCACTTTTGGTTCTGGCATTGATGGCGTGTATGCCGTATGGTTGATCAATTGGAATTATATCTCTGAAAAATATAATTAGATCCATTCATGGATCACGGGGTTCACCTTTGGAGTTTGGTGACCCTTTTGATCCACTTTGTCAAGTTGAGATCCATGATCCATATTGTGCTTCTTTGGGTTCAAGTCCTGGGGGTCCTTTCCGAAACTGACTTAAGTCAAAATTCAACTGCAAATTCAAACTACATTTTCGACTTTAGTAAATACTAAGACTTAAGTCAGCTTCGGAAAGGACCCCCTGATCCATGTCCACTTCTCTGGTGTTATGTCAAAATTAAGTGACACTTCTGATCTTCATGGCCCTTCTCTGGGGTCAAGTTGAGAATCGAGATTTGGTGACCCTCATGAATCCTGATCCATATAGTGAGGTCAAGTCCTGATCAGTGTCCACTTCTCTGGTGTCATGTTGAAATCCAGTGACTCTTCTGATACACATGGCACTTCTCTGAGGTCACGATTTGGTGACCCTCCAAAATCCTGATCCATATAGTGCTTCTCTGGGATCAAGATCTGAGCTACGTGCACTTTTCTGGTGTGATGTCAAAATTCAATGACCCTGCTGATCCACTTGTCCCACTTGTGCTTCTTTGGTGGATCAGGAGGGACACTCAGAAGAAAATAATTTCACCCTTCTGATCCATATGGCGCTTCTTCTTGATGAAGTCAGGTTTCAATAACCCTCCCAATCCACCATAAATAAGGGGTTATGCATAAAACTTAACCTAAGAAAGTTAGCAATGGCTTACTAAGTATTTTTCAGAATGTTTGCACCTGGATAAAGGGACAGCAGGGGTTAGGGGGCGAAGCCCCCAGGAAATTTTTTGAAATACAGAGTGTTTTAGATGAAATCTGGTATTAAAGAAAATATCACAGTAACAAAAAATAAGATGAGCATACAAGTTATGCAAGAATGAAGAACTGAAGAAAATGTGATGATCTGAGGCGTATGATACTCATTTAAATTGTAGAGTATATGGCTTTTATCATCAGAGTATCATCTTTAGTCATGAGCAGGGGTCTGGGGGCACAGCCCCCAGAAGCCAGAGGTTAAATTTTATGTTCCATAAGGTGAAATCCTTCCAAATTTTCCATTTATTGCTTGGTTATAGTGGAAATAAATGGGTCTTGGGGCACTGCCCTGATATAGAACATCATAATGTATAGAAAGTAGATATCTTCCAGTATCACAGGTAGTTTTCATTCAATGTGCTCCTTCCATGTAAAGTATTCAATTCAATTCAATTATAAATTTTCACAGCACATTACCAAGATATAATTTCATACCTAGATATGTGGAGTTTCAAGTTTGTGCTGAGGGCTAGCACCAAGTCAGATCCAAAATCTGTTAAGAAGCAGTTTAAAGCTGAAGCAGTTTAAAGTTGAAGCAGGGGTCTGGGGGCTCAGCCCCCAGAAGTCAGAGGTTAAGTTCTGTATGGAAGGGCGAAACCTTAGAAAATTTTCATCCAATCCTGAATTGAATGTATAATGTGCATATTAATACCATATGAATAATATTTCCTTTTTTATGAAATGAATTAATTAGATAAGATGTGGAGATTAATACATCACTTAAGTATTTATTTTCCAGGATACATCTTCATTAAATTACATAACCACTTACAATAATTTACATAACCCATTTACACTTTTCATTTAAAACATTTCATAGTATAAATAGAAATTTTACAAGGTAATTCATAATCAGATATCTATTTCACCACTGGCGTGCTTGCGGTGTGTAATCGACGAAAATGAATTATGCGGCGCGGCATCATTTCATGAACTCTGGCAATATAATAAATTTTCTGCGTCAGGTGGCATCAAAATTGCGCGCTGTATCGTATATGTGAATATGTGATATGACGTTTTGAGGTTTTCCTACCGCCTGCGCCGCGCAATTTTCGCCTGACGGTGCTAGGCTGTAAGCCCGGCTGACGCGACGCAAGCCGCAACGCGGTGAAAGCCATTTTGCTTTGCGCGCAATGAAATTCTCGACAGAATGAAATTTTCAAAACGCAATTTTGATTTTGCCCAAATATTCCCGCAGGGACAAAATTCCGCCATGACACATGAGCACATTTAGCACGGGCGTTATTTTACAAAGTTGTGAGGCAGCAAGCAAGGATGGTAGGGATCGGAAACCCCGACAACAAGAGGACTTAATATATGTGATATGCCTGAACAGTATAAACAGGTTTCACAGGTTTCATCTATAAATTTTGCTTCTGCGTTTGTCTGTATTTTCATTGCTTTTGTGTCAGTTTATATTTGTTGCTAGGATGTTGATGCATGATAATTGATAAGAACAGTCTGACTGACTCACTGTCTGAGTCGTAAAGATAACTTGTACATATTGACTGAAAATCTGCTTCACAAAAGATGTATTTCCAAGAAGAAGGATTCTTTTGAGGCACCAAACTTTAGACATCAATCTGTAATGAAAACGTAGAATAAAAAATGATAAGGGTCTTTCATCTGTCATCAACACACAAAGAATGTGTTTGAGATCAGAGATATTGGATCAGACTTAATGTTACTCTCAAAACAAGAATTTGGCTAATACAAAAATTTTGTAATACAAAATAGTTTGTTATTCAAAAAATTGAGTTACATAAAAAAGGAGGGGAAAATAATCAAGCCATGTGTACCTGTTCGTTTGAATGCCAAGTATCATTCTATATGAATTGATATATGAATTAGGGTAATGCCATTCATAATTTTTGTTTCATTCATCATTATATGTCTCTTTAGGTTCAGTTCAATGGTGAAATCAAAGAGGAAAAAGAAGCGTACACATGTAACAGAGGATGAAGATGGACCTCATACTTTTGTTGTAAACAAGGGGTCACTTGGCAAAGCTGGTTCAGAATTGATGTTGGATGTACGAAAATGTTTGGAGCCATTCACAGCCCGGAATCTTAGAGCAAGGAAATTTAATAAGATAAAGGATTATATCCACGTTTCAGCTCAGTATGGTGTATCTCATTTACTGTTGTTGTCAACATCAATGTTGGGATATATAAATCTTAGAGTTTGCAAGGTAAATTCATGTGAATGTGTGGTTTTAGAAGTGAATGTGGATGACACAACTGCCACACAACTGCTACACAACTGTGAACAAGTCAATTTATGGTTAGTGATCATTCTACATCAAAAAATTATATTAAGATTTGACCTTCATCGATACATTTATTCCTTATTCTTCCAACTGACGTTAAGACATTGAACTACAGACATTTCTATGATGTGTGATTCATTGATTTGTTCTTTATTCCCTTCAGGGCATGAATGCCAATTCAAGACTATTAATCTTGTAATAGTATTACCTATAGCAATTTGACAATGCAATTACCCCAATGCTCATTATTTGCAACAAAATATTCCGTGCATGAAATCAATTGTTTCAAACCCCCTTAATTAAACAAAATGTCTGCATAGATTGGCATGTTTTACTATATTTCCCATACCCACTAACTGCTAGACACGAAGAAATTATTCTATTTCACCATCGCATCACAGAAAATGGCTACAGTGAAAATATTCTCTTTTGAACCTCAGCTGGAAGACTAGGGTAAAATGAATCAATGGAGGTCGACATCTAACATAAATTTTCAAAGAAGGATGATCTCTTACCATAACTGTACTTGTGTCCCAGATGTGTCACAGTTGTGTCACAGTAGTGTCACAGGTGTGTCACAGTTGTGTCTTCAAGATTCGCTCGTTTGACCAAATGTGCTTCAAAAAGCCATGCAATGCATCATCATAACTGAGCAAGTTTGTATAATGCTCAACTGTAAAATGTGAATTGATGATAATTAGTTTGGCCAATAGCCAGTTGGTGATTTCCTTTTTTCTCCAGGTACCCCGTGGCCCTACTCTTTCATTTCGTATCTCCTCTTATACCCTTTTGAAGGATGTGGTGTCCTTATTGAAACGCCCTAAAGGATACACTAAAACCTATGAAACTGCACCTCTACTTATCATGAATGGCTTTGATGAATCTCTTCCTCATCATAAACTGATAACAACCACATTCCAAAATATGTTACCTGCAGTGAATGTTAAAAATGTGAAATTGAATACTTTGAAGAGATGCTTATTATTCAACTTCAATGCAGATATGAATACTATTGATGTCAGGCATTTTAGTATATCTGCTACACCAGTTGGTGTCAATAGAGCCATCAAGAAATTATTGAAGAAGGTTCCAGATTTGAGTAAATACTCAGACATATCAGATTTTCTTACAAATGGGTATTTCAGCGAGAGTGATGGTGAGGATGCACCTGATACCCAAGTTGTTCTGCCTCAGAAAATTGCTGGCAGAGGAAACTTGAAATCAAATAGGAGTGCAATTCGCCTCACTGAATTGGGACCAAGACTGACTCTTAATCTGGTTAAAATACAGGATGGTGTTGGTGAAGGTGAAGTTTTACACCACGCCTACATCACTAAAACTGCAGAAGAAAAAAAGCAGCTGAGAGCCAAAATAGAGAAGCAAAGGCAGCTTAAAGAAAGGCGAAAGAAAGAGCAGCAGAAGAATGTGATGCAAAAGAAAAAGAATTTGGAAGATGAACAAAAAGCCAAAAAACGGAAGTCAGAAGAGGTTGTCTCATCTGATGATGACGTTCAGTACTATCAAGAAGAAATAGGTCAAGCACCTGACCCTGAACTTCTTCTCAAAACAAAGCGAACGAAAAGATCTTCTGATTTTAAGAAGTCACAAAAAAGACTTCTCAATGATGTACCAGTAAGTTCTGAAAAGACCGAGCAGTTTTCACAACCTAAATCCAAAAGAACCAAGAGGTCAAGCGACTATAAGAAGAGTAAAGTCGCATCGTCTTTGGCGAAAGATTTGGCTATGAAGTCCTCTGATCAAAAAACCCTCATCTCAAATGTCAAATCAGATGCAAAGGGGATCGCTTTTCATAGGAAGAAGAAATAGGTCAAAAATTAATCATGCAATCGAATAATTTTGAGAATTGGGTTGTCTTTCCATGTTCACCAATGCGGAGTTCGTTCTAAAGTTGTCATTTTTATTTCTTCAGTGACGTATAAGTAATTTATTACCTGTTTTATCATATCTCAAGTCGTTTGACCTGGAATTTGTTCTTAATTGATACAAAATGATAAGAATTTGGGACTGTATTTCTTGTCATCTTTTTTATTGAATGAGAAGCAGCAACATAATTCTCGTATTTCAGTATGTTTCCATAGTATCTAGCTGGAGAATAGGAGGTCATGTTCTGGCAACAGTTGAATCTGGAGGATTCACTGCTCAATGAACTGGTGACCAAAGAGGATACAACTTTAGATCGAGTGCTCGATGAGAGTGATGTCATCCAGGAGTGTAAAACAAAAAATGAAAAACTTCTAGAATTTCTCTCCAGAGTGGAAAATATGCAACAGCTCATCGCAAATGTTACATCAGAGCCACAGAACAATGAAGACGAGAAAACAAAATATTACAAATCCTATGTTTGTTGTGAACTGTTGTCCAGTGATGCTGGTATAATTACAGACACACTCGCAAATGACACAATATTATTGCACCAGCTATGGAACTTTGTGAAAACCAGTGGGGAAATCAATCCATTATTAGCATCATTTTTCAGTAAAGTTGTTCAGATTCTTTTAAATCGCCGACCAAATGTCGTCCTGGCATTTTTGAAAGACCACCCTTCACTTATCGATGATTTAGTGTTTCATATCGACACATCAGCTATTATGGATGTGATCTATCGAATTGTTATTTGTTTCGAGAATTCCATCACACGTTTCAAAGTGTGCCATTGGTTAAGAGATGTGAGACTGATAGAGAAATTGGTTTCTTCAATCAAAGACGATGCTTCAAATGATGCGCTCTGCAATACTTGCCATTTGTTGAGTGATATCCTTAAAGTTTGCAGAGATCCACAAGAAAGTTTCAAAGGAGCAAAAGATGCCCTCTTAATAGAACTTGAGAGTGAACACACAATACAATGCCTCCTCACGGCAATAACGTCAAGCAAAAACAAACATCTCATCAATCATGGTATCGGTATTCTCCAAACCTACCTCACAAAGGTTTATTTACGGCTAATTCTGCACTGTGCTGTACCTACTATTTTGAACCGCCAATAGAATTCAGATCACTTAGTTTTATATTATAGATGATAATCATGAAATCGTTTTCCTATTTCTCTCAGCAAACGCCATCAACTATGATACCGAACATGGTTGAACTAGACAGACCCACTTTAATATCTATGGTTACTTTCGAAAAAAGTGTGTCAGAAAACCTGGAAAGTTTGCAAGTGAGTATGTACAATCATTTTTTCTTCGCAGCAAACGCTAGACGTATTTTCCATTCCATACTATGTTCCATTCTATACTACTGAAGAGTAGTATTTAGTTACCAAACCCTTTTTACTATTTCATCCTGTTTGATTTGATAGAGAAAGTTTGCTTTTAAACGTATTCTCACTGTCAGGGATTGCTGGATAACTCGGTGAATGGCGAGGGTTTGAGAGTTGATAGACTCCAAGTTGTAAAATTGTTAACGCTTCTTGTACAATGCAACTCACTTGATATCAATAGAGAACTCGTCCGACTAAATACTCTTGATAAAGTGTGGAAATTGTTTAACAAGAATCCATACAACAATTTTTTACACACACAGGTTGCTTTTTCATGGCATTGATTTCAAGTGCGATTTAATGTTTCGGAAGGATGTCACGTATTCATGACGCTCTATAAACAATTTATCACTGCTTTCAGGTTGTTTCTATGATAGAATTCATTTTGTACACTAAAGTTGACCAAGAAGATGATGGTATTCTCCTGAAGCATGTTATCAATGATTTAGCGTTGATGAGGAGGATAGAAGAAGTGTGGGACGAAAATAATTCACCTCGGGTACCTACATGTTAAGTGCATACCTTGATATGACAGAGCAATGAAAAATTAGTTGACATAAGAACCTGCTCAGAACTTTCCATAACACCCAAGTCTATAGTATAGCGTTATAAATGGTACTTGCAGAGCAGTGAAGCTCCCCGAAAGCGGAGGGTTGGATTTCTCGGCCATGTGTACAGGATGGCGGAAACTGTTCAAGACATCGTGACAGCTAGAGAGAATAAGAAATACTTTGTGGAATGGCTTGAAAAACAACATGACCCTAATTTCTGGAACACATTCTATGAAGAAACACTGAAGGTATAGATTGTCGACAATGATTATGTGTCGAGTTTGAGGCCATTGATGTAGCTCTCGAAACTAAAACCATCTCTGCTTATCTCAGGATCAGAGAGATAAAAATGAGACGCCACTTGGACCTGACCCAAGGAGATATAATCACATGGACAGTGATGACGATAACGATGATAAAATAGGAATAGGACTGAAAAACTTTGTTAATAACCCTCTCTTCAGTGTGAGTTATGGTTCCTATAGACCTGATCCAGCAAAATTAGCATTGTGCACGAACGTTGACGCCATTCAACGTTATCGTGTTGTCTGTCACATGACATGTGACTCACTTTACAGTGGAAACCAGATGAAGAAGAAGACTTGGAATTCTCATTTGAACCAGCTGCCTCGAACAACAACTTCTCTCAAATAACGTACAAACCCGTTGTGGTGCCCGAGTGGAAAGACAAGAATTTGGATGACTGCTGGGAGAAGAATATAACCTTCTCAGAACCAGAGCAGACATCGAGTATGCAGGTAAAGCACGTCCTGCCTTGCTGCTTCTTCTTGCCTTGGCCATGTGGAGAGATTCTTATCTATTACAGGTGCAGGAGGACTCATCAAGTTCCGAAGATGAGGATGTGAAGGAGGTCGCACATGACCCATGGGCATCAACTCCTCAACAGGTACTTTCAACAAGTTCCCCTGTGCTCAATGCGCTTTGTGCATACACAGTGCACACAAATAGTACAAACTTCCATAGTTAGGGGCTGGTCAGCTCCTCGTTGCATGTTAATTGTTATTGATACACGAAGTACGGCGTAAGTGGACGGTGATTGATTCGTTGCCCATGGGACATTATTGTTATCAAAAAATGGCGCGTATTTAGGAGCTCCTTGTTGAATAGCTTAGACTGGAGTATACCACATTGGCATGATATTCATAACTCTGCAATTTTGATGTTTTATTGTTTTTCCATTCTATTCCAAAGTGAATCTACTCCTCTCAGGTCTCAATGAGTCTCTGATGTACTTGGTGGTGCGTTTGCATGTCTACATTGTTGTCATTCTGTATGTCATAGTTACAATAACATGCCACTACCAAACGCACACACACACACACTCGCACACACACACACTCGCACACACACACA
>CAMPET010000271.1:10332-39937 GCA_946803715.1 Beroe ovata
ACACACACACACACACACAATACACACTCGGCATTGGTATTTGATGCTTGTATTACTTTTGATTGGATATCATCACACTTGCTGCTTTACTTCAGAGATGCATTCTTAGATATCGAATTGATTCTAATACCGTAAGTCTTACAAATTCTTGACAATCTGAATGCTAGCAGTTGTTATTGATCCCTTGACCTCCTCCATGACACTATGCCATTCACCTGAATTATCCAGAAGATCATTTAGAATTATCCAGAAGATCATCTAGAATTATCCAGAAGATCATTTAGAATTTTCCAGAAGATCATTTAGAATTATCCAGAAGATCATTTAGAATTTTCCAGAAGATCATTTAGAATTTTCCAAATTTCTCCACCAAACTAAGCACTCGTTTAGTACCCATGTATTTAGTGTACTCTATTTGAAGGAGCTGAGTCAATACAATTATTAACAGCAGTATGGATGTATCATAAATGCCCCAAATGCTTTGTTAATAGTTTATTGGCTTCATAGGAGTTCATTAACAGCATCAGTTTTGTCCTACAAATGTCTTAGAACACTTACTCATCTCGTCATTTACATTTCATGTGATGCTTCCGTGCAAACTTTCAGCTATGTTTCCTCCAAAACCAATTAGACTTGTTCTCATCAAGACCAGCTGATCTTGGCTGTTCTCCTTTTGTTCCATTTACCTTATTGTGCAAGTATTGGTATTTATAGCCAGCGTCAGCTTTGTTGAAAAGCACATACCCATTTTGTGACATAAGCGTGTTATTATGTGTCATATAGACATTAGACAGGCTTAGATCTGTATTCACAATGTCGGCTGTCAAAATATGTCAGCTTGTATGTCTAGATTTTCAAGTTCTCATAGACCCGTATCTTAATCTAGCTTTATTAGCAAACATTTTCTCGAATCCATGCTAGAGAGATTGATAACCTATAATATTTCAGGAGTTCTCAAAGATGGATACAGATGTGAGTTGGGCTAACTTTAACGACTTCGAGCCTGACTCTACCTCCGCTGAAACACGAGAGAAGCCCTGGGAGAGCACACCACCTGACGGCTCTGTCCTCCACTCCAGCCCCAAGACGGCGGACAAGAAGACAAAGTATGGGGCTCCAGGGGCAGAATACACATTTGACGATATCCCCACTAACGGGGTGATGGATGAAGAGGGGATGGTTACAGATTCACCGCCATCCCCCGGTGCTTCAGAAGGGCGAGAAGTTGTGATGATGACAGAGTCGCCAACAACATGGCCAACCACTCAAATCACGTCATAGAGTGATCATTTCACAGAGAAAGAGAGAAAGATAGTTATCAGATTGTGTCAGTTACCTTCAGCTCGCAGCAAACTTGCAGACTATCGCAGTTTCAGTGTTGGATGATTGAAACGTTAAAGCACACTAATGTGAGCCGAAATCCAATCACGTCTGTTGTCCTAGATTAGTATAAGCCCTCGATCAAATCCATCCGAATAAGTTCACTCATCCTCGAGCAAATGAACTTGACCTTGAGGTAGGCTTAGCAATCAGTATTCAGCGCAGACAATGATTAATATATCTTACTAGCGTTCTTCACTTTTGAATAGTTCATGGAATTGTGCAAATGTTGCGAAGTGTGCTATGAAATATACAGTAAATTTGAAATACGACCATTGTCCATCATTGAACTCGAAACCCACTTTAATCATTGAAGCGGGTACGGTTTCGACCAATGTTTACTGTTTAGAATTTGTTGATAAATTAGTTGTTTTATTCGATAATTAATCACCAATAATTATTGATAGATTGATATCGGTTTTTAAAAAGATAAGTTAGGTATGAACTGGATGTGGAACTCGGATTATTTGTTCAGGAGCGGGAAATAAGCGTGGTTTGCCTTTGTGATAAAATTTCGTAAACAACAAGGCCAGAATGATATCATATATGTGTACTACATGTTCATATGGAAAAATATGTTACCTTCCCATAATTCTTACCATTTATCAATCATATTATTTACTTGTTTGAATATCTAGTATAAAGCTTAATTAGATCCCAAGTTTTTAAACATTTCTTAAATTAAAGGCTCAGCTATACCTTGCTCGGGTATATTATGTTATCTATCTTGTGGTTAATTTGATTCGATACCCCGGAAGGTTGACAAATTCTCAAGCTCTTTGTACTTACTCAAATTTAAACTTAAATAGGTATGTGTCTAGTACACTTGATAACAAAAGAAAGTTTGGCAAATTTGAGAATTCTAAAGAATCGATAATATTTTGTGAAAGTTGTGGAGAGTTTCTGTACCTATAATTTGCAGGATCATTGAAACTTGTTCAGTCTACGACAACGTATATCAAGTGATAATATTTTCTCTTGTCGTCACTAGTTTAGTATTTTCAAGATTGAACATCTCTTACAGCCCCATTCCGCCGCATCACTCTCTCTTCTCTCACACGTTTATCATCCTCCCCTCACCCACCGACTCCCTCCCACCCCCCTCTCCCCAGTCCCTCACTTTCCCGTTACCAACTTCCCAGTCCCCTCTCAATCAACTCAGGAGATTCTGTTTGTTATTGCCTGTGATACCGGGATGTGGATGTTGTGAGAATCGTATTGTTTGTTGGAAAGAAACTGATAAATATAGCAAATCGTGGCTGGTTATCGTTGTGCCAAATGATGTAACACACCGCGTCCTCCTGCAATGTGACCTAATAATGTTTTTGTGGATGGTCATTGGTCATCTGATACTTGAAATACATGTGATAAAGTGAAACCTAATGTGATCAAGTGAAACATAATGTCAAAACGGTGGTCTGCTACCTCTGCACGCTGATGTGCCCGTGTAATCCGCAAAAACCTTATTCTGTTTATGACTGAGAGTGAACCACATCGACACCAGATAGTACCAATACCTATAGCACGGATGAATATAGCAGGAAATGTGTATTGTACCTGTCATTTTAGTTAGATCATCTACAAACACAATAACCATGATGATTTTGATTACCCCGCATTACTTTCGCGTTCGAGAGTTTAACTGTTTAACTTGCAAACAATAGTCCGGACATTCGCTTTCTATTCGTACTTTGCTGTGTTTGAAAAATTTAAATTTCTCATTTGCTCCTTTCAGTCTGCTGCTTGATGAGGATTGATAGCGCCGTGGTGGTATGATTTCAGCGGTCACGTGGTGCAATGATGGAATTGATGGTCACGCGTGGTATTATCGTTACCGATGATAATTCCTTTATAATGTGTATCGTACTCAAGGCGTGGTATTACCGTATGTAATAGTTATCCTGTCTATTGTCCAGTTTGTCTTTTAGACCTTCTCCTACACTCACAACACCACACTCCTCATTGTCCCTGCTATCTCCTGACACCATGGTGACACCTGCTGACACCATGGTGACACCTGCTGACACCATGGTGACACCTGATCGGTTAACTCTGCATCATAGTCGGATGCAAGTGAAAGTACGATGTCCTGGAAAAGTTATACTCTTCGGTGAACATGCCAGTGTCTATGGACATCCTTCCCTTGTTACAACGATATCCGCCTACACTCAGGTACCCACTCACTGACGCACAAACAGTACACACGTCACACACACACACAATGCACTACAGTTTGTATATTGTGCCCCATTCAGGTTGTTTTCGAGCCACTGATAGACGAGATCATTCATTTCGAAGCTCCTGCCTTTGAATATAAGTCGCAATGTAAAGTGACACTTCTTGATGACGTTGTACCGATAACTGATACAGAAAGTGAAAGGAAGGCTTGTGAACAGATCAGACAAATCCTATCTCAAAAACAGGTACTCCGAGCGGCTGATAGAGCGTGATGACATATAATATTCCTGATCACAATCTCACAATATAGTTATACCCACTAGACATCATTATCCTGTAATACAACCTCTACACTACCCTAGAAAATGGAAATTCCTGATTCCTGTTTATCAGTTATTCAAATAGGTATAGGTAATGAACATCTAATCACATTTTAGAGTGTACGAGAAGATTCATGGTTCCTACTCTTGTGGTTTTACCACAAGGTTGTGCCCGAGTCTGATAGGTTCGGAGTGAAGGTGACGGCAACGACTCAACTTTGGCCCGGATCAGGTATTTGGCACAATGCCAAAAGAAATTTCACATTATATAGATGTATATAGATGCATCTCAATAGCACTGTATCCATTATAATTGATAACTCCTTACACCCCTAAGGTCTGGGCTCATCTGCATCATATTGCTGCTGTTTAGCTCAGGGACTCTTGACTCTCTGTGGAAAAGATGCCTCACCATACAATGTCAACGAGCTGGCGTTTCAGGGTGAAAAGGTGTGTGTGTGTGTGTGTGTGTGTGTGACGTGTGTATGAGTTTGTGTGTGTATGTGTCAATGTGAATGAGTGTGTCGGTGTTTGGGTCTGTGTATGGCCCAAACACGTGTATGAGCCATGGGGTGTTTCATGTATGTCTGTGTGAGCTGTATCATGTATGTCTGTGTGAGCTGACGACGATCATCACATGATTTTCGAAAGCTTAATGTTAATCTCTGTTTGTGTGTGTGTGTGTGTGTGTGTGTGCAGGAGTAGGCTGTAGGCCTTTCCATCTCTGGTATAATGACTCTGCTGCTCTCCTTGCCCTGTGACTGTATGCTATTATACGGGATTTCACCAATATAGTCATGACGTCACACGGTATATAATATATACCCGTATAATGGAAACGGCTAGGCAACGCCTCGGATTCTATCATTAACATACGCAGATTTGCGATTCTGCAGCGTGATTTGAGCTTGATTTGAGCACTAACTTCACAGTTTGTAACACCCTCACTCTGACTTTCACTAACCCCAGATCTGTGTCAGGTTTTTCACGGTACTCCATCGGGCGTGGACAACACAGCGTGCACACACGGGGGCTACCTTCTCTACAAGAAAAACAGTAACCCCCAGTTTACTCCCATCTCTGTAGCTCGACCTCCCAAACTCCTCATCATCAACTCAAAGGAGGCACACAACACGGCCGAGATTGTGAAAAGTGTGCGAGCTCAGAGCTCCAAACTAGAGGATACTCTGAGCCGGATTGGTGAAATATCTCTTGAGGGTGGCGTGTGTTTGCAAAGTGGACAAGATATTGGTCACCTCATCACAGAAAACCAGACCTTGTTGAAGAAGCTGCCTGGAGTTCCAACTCTGAATCTGGATAAGATAGTGGAGTTGTGTGCTAATTGGGGTGTGCCGGCTAAGGTAACCGGTGCCGGGGGCGGGGGTGTGGCGATAGCTCTCATCAGAGACGATGTCGAGGTCGATACTCTCACGACACAGCTAGGGAATGCGGGATTTGACGTGATTAGGGACATTGAAACGGGTGTGGGTGGGGTGCACGTTGTTACTCATGAGTAACCATGCAGGTCCTCATCGTGTTCAGACTCCAGATATTTCCGAGGTAGTGTTGGATAATATGGTGTGATTTGCACATCCTTTTACACGACATGTTATCTATCATCCGTTCACATAGTAGGTGATGTTTTATTCTGATTTTGTATTGTTTCCGATAATTAGAATTGATTAATCCCGTTTTATATCCATGTTATTTGGTTTAATTTATGATATCCCTTCTCTTTTAGGAGGTCGGTATTTGTTTTCTATGTCGTGATGATTTTGAAGTTCTTTTACAAGATAATGTTGATGAATACTACTATCTGTGATATTTATGAAAGGATTGATAGCTTAATATTGTGATTTAAGTACTGTTGAACAGTTCATCGGAGAGATTTGTCATGAATTTGTAGCTGATTTCGATAGAACTAATTAAAAAATGCGTTACTGTAAACTGCAGTAAATCTTTGCAATTATGCCGTAATGTAGCTGGTAGACGGGACAATCACAGCGTTCAGCATCCCTTCAATCTGCTACCACAATAGGTTCACATTTCATATCATGTATAGTCTTTATTCATGAGGTTGAGGAGTGGATGGCAGAATTATCAGTCGAGGGCGAAGCCCGAGCTGATAATTGGAGTTGAATCCGAGACCGAAGGTCGAGGATTTAACGAGCCATCCACTCCGAAACCGAATTAATAAAGAATATTTTACAACGTCCACGAATGATACGTTGATTGCTTGTTACCAGTTTCGGTTAGCTTCATCCCATTATACAGAATTACTCACTATAGCATTCCCATGCTTGACCGCTAATAAAATTAATTTGGGGAACTTTTTGTGCCAGTAGTAATGCGGCACCGACTGGGACAGTCTCAACCGCACGCACGTGTATAGGAAAGGCGGCATTGTGAAACCAAAGCAACAACATTTAGCTGCCTACTTATGTTGGAGTGCGCTATCGACCGCAAGAGATCGTATCTTCTATTTTTGGTGTCGCCGACACGTTGGCTTTAGGGCGGTATTGTTTCGATCTAATTTTCTTGTTTTTCCGTATAGTATACAGATGAATAATCACTCTAAAACCTTGTTTATTGTAGACGATATGGATGGATAATCATCATCAATGATCAATTATTGATTACCATACACAACGATAATTCCTGTCCATGACGGGTGATAGTGTAATTTTCGGCAGCATTATTCGGATAAAAGTTGTAAAATATTTGATTATCGTTTTCTGACTCTGATTCTCATTCACTAATGCTATGACTCGACAATTGATGCTCAATTAGAAATGCGCTGTGTTCAATTTCGCATGTGTGATAGATATAAGTTTGAATGCCCAATGCCGGTTCTAGATAAATAGTAGGTGGTTGTTAGGCTAGAATGGACATTGGACAATGGTGGATAGGTTAATATATTTCATTGAATTAGGATATATTGCATAACGACTTCATTCCATACAACGACGCATGTATCCCCAAGGCATGACACGAGATATCTGCACAAGATGATATGAAGTTGGTGAGGACATCACTCTGGTTCCTCTGGCTCCTCACCTTCTCACTTCTCCTCTTCCTGAGGGGTTTTCTCCTCACCAAAAAGGAGGTTGAGAAGTTCTCCTCCTGCCTGGACTACCCCCTCACCCCGGACACTGGTGTGTCTTGCTGGAGTAGACCACGGTATAAACGAGCTATCCTACTCCTTGTCGATGCGCTAAGGCATGACTTCACCCTGTACAATGACTCAATCACCAATCCCGAGTCATGGCAGAACAAGATGCCCGTATTCAGAGACCTCGCTGCACAATTCCCGACTAGAACCAGACACATGGAGTTCATTGCGGATCCGCCCTCTGCTACTTTCCTCAGACTGAAAGGACTCACGACGGGAGGATTGCCCACATTCGTGGACCTGGGAAGTAATTTCGGGGCAAGTGAAATAACAGAGGACAGCTGGGTGAAGCAGCTGTCTCTCAATGATAAGAAGTTAGTTCTGCTCGGTGATGATACTTGGATGAACATTTACAGCCAATACTTCCACCGTGCATTCCCCTACCCGTCATTCGACGTATGGGATCTCCACACGGTGGATAACGGCGTGTGGGAACACCTCATCCCCCAAATACACACCCCGGATTGGGACGTCATAGTGGCACACTTCCTGGGTGTGGACCATGCTGGACACAGATACCACGTGAACCACCCTGAGCTAGCAGACAAACTGGTGCAGATCAACTCCTGGATTGGTGAAGTTGTCTCCCACGTCGACAACGACACAATTCTCTTCATATTCGGTGATCACGGCATGACGTCATCAGGGGATCACGGGGGAGAGACGCGTGATGAAGTGACGTCATCACTATTCGTATACTCGGGGAGTGATCTGGGAGTGATGAGCGAGGCCGAGAGGGAATTATTCAGTAGGACTAGGGTGTTCCAGACTGATTTAGTACCGACACTGACACTGCTGTTGGGTGTTCCCATTCCCTACTCCTCACTGGGGAGTGTTCTCCCATTTCTCTTCCTAGGGGAGGAAGAGGGAGGGAGTAGTCGTGTTCATCTCCAGCATATCATAAACACCAATATGAACCAGGTCTTCAGATACATCTCTACATACTCGCAGTTATCCGCCGAGTTTAGTCCTGCTGAAGTGACCAAGATCAGGGAGGAAGTGAAGGAAATTAACACTCGGTACAGGGATGATCCATCTCGATACTCGCTGGAATTGGTATCTGATATGCTGCGAGTAATAAGCAGGATCAGGGAGCTGTGTTCGACCCATTGGGCTCAGTTCAACCTGGTAATCATGGCATTTGCACTACTCGTCATGATCATGTTCTCGCTGTTCCTAGGCTCCACTCAGAGTGTGACAGTTTATTGGTGGAGTTGCGCTCCTATAATACCAATCCTCCTCATTTCTTACGATAGGTTATCACTTTGGGTAGGTGTGACCCATCCTATCACTGTCATGGTAACATTGGCATCTGCCATGGTGAAACTTTATCGACCTGTCAAATTGAAACTGTACTCTGCCATCCGTCATCTTGACATGTCTGCTTTACTTCATGTCAACAACTTTGTAAACAGCTCAACAGCTCCCATCGTAGCAAGTGTTGTCATCATTGCCATGATGAGCATTGGTTTCACCACGAACAGTTACATTCTTGTTGAGGATTACTCCACCATATTCTTCTTCGCTACTCTTCTCCTGATCAACTACATCTCTCTACACGGATTCTCGTACGATCGTGACCACGCCCTCTATACCTTCACTTCCCTCCTCTGCTCACGTCTCTCTGCCACCTTCTTCGGGTGCAGGGAAGAGCAGTTCTGGTGCACGAAAACTTGGTGGTTACAAGACGATTTGTCTGAGCTAGCCACCAGTAGACGTTACTTTGGGAGTGTTTGTGTGTTTGTCGCTACGATGTATGGATTGTATAGGTATCAGAAACGGCAGGGTGCACTGGTCAGTGGTATGCTGAGGTTTATACACCGCTTCATACACCCTGTACAATGTACATTGGTGGCAGTGTATTGGGCCCTATGCGCCTCCCCTACAGAGATGTTCACAGACTCCCAACTCTGTACACTGCCCCTCTCTGTCTACTTGCTCACTATACTGTCTGTCACACTGATCCTATACTCGCCATCCTGTGTCCTGGTACAGACAGTCAGACTGTCAGAGCCACCCCGGCTCTATGGTGGCGTGTCATGCTACTCAGCCCCCTCCCTCACGCTCTACACGAGCCTGCTACCCAGCTGTGCCCTACTTCTCCGCCAGGCCCTCTCACCCACACTAGCTCTCCTCACTGTTCAGTTACTCTGTCTCTCTAGAGTGCTTCATGACCGGAGTGTAGCTGTCAAACTGATGGCATGTCACGTGATAAGTGTCCAGTATTTCTACGCTACGGGGCACCAGGCAGCGGTACAGCAGTTTGATTGGAATGCTGCATTTGTTGGGTTCACATCACACACTAACCACGTGATACCAGCTCTACTGATAGTGTTACGGACCATGATGAGTAGTGTGCTTGTCACACTCTCTCTCCCCACCGTTCTGCTTCACTCGCCCAGTCCCCGATACACAGCACAAGACGTGGACATGACGTCACAAAGTGAGCCCACTGCAGCAGCCCCACACACGGCACAATTACAGTACTACACTGATCCCCACGCACTACCACGCCTCTTGCACACCACTCTCCGCCTCTCCACACTACTGCTCCTAGTGAAATGTGCTGGGTGTTGTTTGGCGTGCTATGTTCACAAGCGACATCTCATGATTTGGAACATTTTCACCCCTCGTATGATAACAGAGGCGTGTCTCAGTGTGGCGGTCAGTGTGAGCCTTGTGGCACTGTCTGTTCTGATGTCAAGGACAAAACACTCTATTGGGCAATATCTCGACCATGCACTCAAATCAAAATAGAGTTTATAATGTCAGAGGTTGCTTTCACAGATAACAGTAAACAGCTATATATGTATGCTTTCGTGGACGCTGTAAGATTTAGTCAGAGTCGGAATGCTGATTTATTTGATTTTTCGGACGGTCAGATTAGTAGTTATCTTTTTTATTGTAACTTGACTTGATAATTATCACATGTATTGGGTAATTTGTGGCACTTATTTACGGTGTCACAAATTGTTTAAATTTTAGCAGAATCCTACTGAAGTAGGTACGTAGGTAGCCTAACAAACCTGATTGTTGTATAATGCATTCGTTTAAGAATGCGACGTTGGATAGTTTTTAAATTTAGATTTTATGGATGCTATAAGTTTCATGAGTATTTACTATTTGTATGGTTATGACGTAAAGTAGCAATTAAGGCAAAGTGGTTTGTAAATTGTTCATTTATTGCTTCATTCTATTTAGTACATAACTGTGTGTACTTTTCACGCGTATATCATTAATTTTTGCCTGGAGTAGTGAGTACAGAGCTAAAATGACTGTAACATGTGAATTCCATTATACACAAGTAAATAAGTGAGAGTGTGTTGGCTTCATGCCAACTATATACATTTTGTTGACAGCTATGGAGAACTTTATGAAGGAGTACACAGTACACACTCTCAATTGTGTCTGCAAGCACACAGGTGCACTCCTTATACGGATCACCATTGACAGACCATTGTGACGTCAATCCATTACCGGGACCCTATTAGAGTGGTGACCAATACACATTACACACTTGGTGGTGTGACTACACTGCGACACATATGGTGGTGTGGCCACACTGCGACACATATGGTGGTGTGGCCACACTGAGACACATATGGTGGTGTGGCCACACTGCGACACATATGGTGGTGTGGCCACACTGTGACACACATGGTGGTATGGCCACACTGCGACACATATGGTGGTATGGCCACACTGCGACACATATGGTGGTGTGACCACACTGCGACACATATGGTGGTGTGGCTGCACTGAGACTCATGCTGTAATGACTAATTTCTCAATCACTATTGCATAACTCCCTCTCGCACACTAAGACACAGTGTAATTACCATCTCCCAATTATACCTCCTAGCATGGCGAGCACTGTGACGTCCAAACTGGCGCGACTGGCACGCCCATTCGGTGCCCGGCTCATGTCTTACGATACTACACGTCCAAAACTCATGGTAAACAAGGACACTAAAGTCATCTGCCAGGGAATGACAGGGAAACAGGTATGTGTATGTGTGTGTGTGTGTGTGTGTGTGTGTGTGTGTGTGTGTGNGTTGGTAACACCTGGACTAGTATAATATCATATCCTATCTCTGGCACATTCCTCACTTCACCAGTTTAATCCCAGGCCAAGGAGAAGACTGACTGTGACGCATCTGTGATTTATGTTCCACCACCATATGCTGCTCGAGCTATAATGGAGGCTATTGATGCTGAAATAGGATTGGTTGTGTGTATAACTGAGGGGATACCACAGTTGGTCAGTAGTTTAGATAGTTACTGTGTTATCCATAATATGTAGCAAATATAACTGACTCATTGTGAATATGTTAACAGGATATGGTCAAAGTGAAGAAGCACCTGCTGAGCCAGAGCAAAACGCGACTCATCGGACCAAATTGTCCGGGCATAATCAAGCCGGGAGAATGTAAAATGGGCATTATGCCAGGTCACATTCATATGCCGGGCAAAATAGGTGGGTGTTTCTTCCCTTGCTCTGTTGCATTCGCCACGCGAAATCACTTGATGAATAATATGGACATAGTAGTTTGATCGTTGTGCCACCATTCTTAACCAGGTATCGTATCAAGATCCGGAACTCTGACATACGAGGCTGTAGATCAGACAACTAAATCAGGACTTGGACAGACTCTATGCGTTGGTTTGTGCACACTTCGTCATCGATGTGGAAACTGTTTCCTCTAGCTCTGTTTTCCATTTCAACATCACCGATGACCAAATTCCGTTGAATCACTTCGGGAATCTGCGGAATGCCGCGTTCCTACATATGAGCGCGCGCTTAGCTCCGTATGCCGCGCGCCTGCATTCTTAACAACACTTGGCTCTGCACAAAATAGCGGTATTTGCGATCAAAGCAGTTGTTGTCATCATTTGCTCCACGCGCGTCCATGATACACGGTGGAAAATATAGCCCAAATATCGGAATCTAAATTTGCAGCGATTATCGTTTATTTCGACGATAATCGCGCGCGAAACGTTTAGAAAACGATAATCGTTTTCTAAAACGATAATCGTTTTCTAAAACGATAATCGTTTTCTAAAACGACAATCGTTTTCTAAAACGATTATTGTTTTCTAAAACGATAAAGTGCAATTATCGTTTTAGTAATAATAATCGTTTTGTGCAAATTTAAAATCCAAGAATTTTCCACCGTGGATAGATATGGATCGATATGATCGGAGCGCGCTGATTTTGCCTGACATGTGGCAACCATCGTTGCCACATGCTGCATTATAGTGGCTGAATTCATGTTGTTTGAATAAAAACTGTTCAGGAATTGGTGGTGATCCATTCAACGGAACGAACTTCATCGATTGTTTGGAAGTGTTCCTAAATGACCCCGAAACAAAAGGTATTAGAATATATGCAGTTGTGATGTTGTCTGGACTTGAAAACTCAATAAGTTTTCCCAACTCACTATCACACCAGGAATTGTGATGATTGGTGAGATTGGTGGCAGTGCTGAAGAAGAAGCTGCTGAGTATCTCAAGGAGCACAACTCAGGGTCCAATGCTAAACCAGTTGTGTCGTTCATCGCCGGAGTTTCAGCTCCCCCTGGCCGTAGGATGGGACACGCTGGAGCCATCATTTCCGGCGGCAAAGGAGGTGCTGGTGAGAAAATAGCTGCTCTTGAGTCGGCAAATGTTTGTGTGACGAGGAATCCTGCTATGATCGGGACATCGCTTGTCCAGGTTGGAAATTAGAGATGTATTTGATGACCGGCGAATGTATCATTCGTATTTGCTTAAACATTTCATTCTGAATTTCTTATTCTCAGATGATGGTGTAGTAATTACAAAGATAGTTCTGAGAAGTATCAGACAAGACAACCTTACGGAGATTTTACGGCTCACCCAGGTCTTGGGAAATTAACTGGGTTTGTGGACACATGATTGATATGCCTCCTTCTACAGAAGCGTGTTTTGGATCGATATTTCGAGTAAATTATTACTTGGCATTGTGATTGGGAAACATTTTGAGAATTTAGCTAAGTTGTGATTACTGAAAACAGAATTATGTTTTCATTAGTATTTTGCAAAAATGTCTACTACCTCGAGGAGTAGGGATCACGGCCAACATGTGACATCGCCGTCTGAGTTAAGCCAGCGGCTGACTTGAGCTTATTCATTATTAGGGAATCAGGACATGGTGATAGTGCAGATGCTTGTAGGATTTCTCGCTGGCGGGATTCCATCCCGATTTTATCGGGCGGAATTACAATTGCGCGGTGCCGACGGTAGGGAAAACCCTACAATGTAGACACTATTGCATTGCACTAGGCCGTCAATGCAGAGAGGCTAGGCCCGCATCGCTAATCCTAATCGCGGTTCATGTTCACTTGAATAATGGATATCTTGGTTGCCGCGCCGGATGTTATCTGTGCTGTCCACTGTTTCTTGCGCTCGCCTTATTCAATTTCATATACTCGGTGACTTGAAAAATGAAAAGTCGAGTAAGACGCGCAGCCAGCATGCTGATGCAGCAGCGCGTGCGGAGTATTTGGCCTGGGTCATGCAGCGGGAAACGCAGCGCATCCGGCAAGCTATAGGCCTATAGGCCTTTTAAAATTGACGCGAAGCGTCGAGCGCCAGTGAGGTTGATCAGCGAGGTTGAGCACTTGAGCGTTAGCGAATAGCGGCGCGCGCAAAACCCGGGCCTATCAGGGACAGGCTTGCCTGGCGATGCTAGGCCCAGCTGACGCGAGCCGCGAAGCGGCGAGCGCCAGCGAGGAATAATTTGCGGCGCGCGCGCAATGAAATTCTCGACAGGGGCTATCATCGTGTGCACACGTTGCGCGCCCCTGTTCTACTCAGTGAACTGNACATGTGACATCGCCGTCTGAGTTAAGCCAGCGTGTTCCCGCGCTGCGTGACCCAAATACTCCGCGCGCGCTGCGCGTCTCCGTGGGTCTCCTTTCTACGACTTTTCAGTTCACTGAGTAGAACAGGGGCGCGCAACGTGTGCACAAGCCAGCGGCTAACTTGAGCTTATTCATTATTAGGGAATCAGGACATGGTGATAGTGCAGATGCTTGTAGGATTTCTCGCTGGCGGGATTCGATCCCGATTTTATCGGGCGGAATTACAATTGCGCGGCGCCGACGGTAAAGAAAACCCTACAATGTAGACACTATATTATATTGCACTAGGCCGCCAATGCAGAGAGGCTAGGCCCGCATCGCTAATCCTAATCGCGGTTCATGTTCACATGAATAATGGATATCTTGGTTGCCGCGCCGAATGTTATCAGCTGTCCACTGTTTCTCGCGCTCGCCTTATTCATATACTCGGTGACCTGAAAAGTGGTCGAGTAAGACGCGCAGCCAGCATGCAGCAGCGTGCAGCGCGTGCGGAGTTGTCAGATGTTACCTGTCCTGTTTCTCGCGCGAGCGCGCCTTCATCGAAGGCCGATGAAGGCGCGCGCGCCGCGCGCGAGAAACTATATAAGGTCATCGATAAAATCTGACAAGTGCGGAGTATTTGGGTCATGCAACGAGAAACACATCGGGCAAGGTATAGGCCTTTTAAAATTGCGACGCGAAGCGTCGCGGTCGAGCGCCAGTGAAGTTGATGTCAGTGAGTTTATCAGCGAGGTTGAGCGTTAGCGAATAGCGGCGCGCGCAAAACCCGGGCCTATCACAGACAGGCAAAAAATGTTTGATTGCTATAAAAAGAGCCGTGCCGCGCGCGCAACGTAATTTCAATTCTGTTCACAAAATAACTTTGCGAAGTTGCATCTACATATGTCCAAACACGCAATTAATCATGTTGTACTGTATAAATGTGATCGATTGCATAGTACACAAAGGACATTATCATACCATTAATTTAGTTAATAGTTTTAAGTTGCATTGTTTTTGAACTTGGATTAGGTAAATTCTAGTTCATATGTGATGACCAGAGTTATACCATGACCAGTCGCGATCTTAACCCGTCAAATTCACTTTCAGTAGCAACTGTCGTCCGTTCAAAGTATTGATAAGCGTACAGTAGATAGACACCGGACACGTCATGTCTTGCAAGACATTGCATGAAGTTGAGATATTGTGTTGTACTGTTCACATCTGGCTGTACCTTGCACTTGTTGACATTCCCATTACAGTTAACCGCCAAATGTTTTATTGACTTGTACGACGTACGTCATCATCAGATACCTATGTTGTGAGTGTAGAATGTAGATGTATCAACTGTCACACTGTAATCGGATATATCGAACGGCTGATATTTGGTTGGTCTCTTTACTCACTTAAGTTTGTCTCGTTTCTTACTATCCGTTGTTAATTATGATGGTATCGGGTAATATTCGTCGTTCACTGGTAAGTAGTGGTAATTTAGAATTGAGCCTTGTGGCCGTAAGATTGTTCGTAGAATAGGATAAGCCGTTGCCATGGTACTATATTTCGGTTTAGTCTTTGATTAGATTAATAACGTTAGTCTTCATACATGTACACTGTACAGCATAAAACGAGCAACTGCGTGTCCTAATCGCCAGAGTCAGCGCAGTGACGAGCTGATAACTTGATATCTTAAACTTATTAATATGTTGTCAGTTGTTGTATTGTGAAGGACTTGCTAACAAAATGCACAATACCCATTAATGCCCTAGGTTCAATGAATTGACTGCGCTCCGTGAAATATCTTCTGATTGAGCCAACATTCATTTGGAATCTTGTGACTTCCCTTATCTATTTCTCATGATTCAATTGAAAATAGCGACTTTTTCGACACGTCACACTAGTGTATTTGAAACATGATATAACACGTGGTGTTTAACACGTGAAATGTTGATTAAATGGTAGTCAGATTGTAAGGTGATATTGGTGTATGATTCGTGGTAAGAGGGCAGGTGTTGCTATAATGGTCATCACCTGCTCAGTTCATTCCTCAAACTGATGATTATACAGCTGCGTGTGATGGATGTCTCATCTACATGATACTTCACTTAACACCTTAAATTATGATGTGTTCTGTCCGTCTCACGACAATCGACTCATGTAATGCCACTTCAACACACAGTATTTGGAACTGCCACCCTGTTATCTCAATCGATGACTCGGGCGTCGTCGGCTTGATTCACCAAGTGACGAAGTAGAGTTTTTTACGTGCCGAATTCATTATTCATTGAGTAATACGTATCCGTGAACAGATCAGTAAATATATTTAAGTTTATGCTGCTACTTTGTTTCACTGCCGAATTAGTTAACCCGCCATTATGTTTTACTCTATCATTCTTCACACATCCTGTTGGAGAACATAAATTCCATCTTTTTATGCTTTTTGCCCAATTCACTGTCAATGTCATAGCTGGTGATGAAACACGCTTTCTCTTGCCCTTGGAAATTGCATTTTCTGGTAAAAGGGTCATAAGATTTGTAATTGTGTCCATTGTGTCCAATAAGAAAATGTCTAATGCACGTGTAATGCACGTCCATTGGACGTCCATTAGACACTCCACTCAATGTGAAAATTTGGTTTTTTGTTCCATTGTGCACCAGTGGACACAATGGACGCAATTTCGATGCATTTTCGATGTCTAATGGACATGTTCAATGGACACAATGGACATCGCTCTTGTGCATCTGGGTGGACACATTGGACACATCTACAAATCCTCCCTTGTTGATGGACATCAAACTGGTATTTTAGTCTAATGGACACAATGGACAAATATTGACCAATAAACACAATGGACACAGTGTGTGCAATGAACACGTCCATTGGACACACGAAATTCATTGGACACAGCATGTCCACTAGACATAATTTGCCCATTAGACAAAACATGCCCATTGGACACGCAAATGTCCATTGGACACCATTTCCACTGGTCACAATATGACCATTGGACGAAATATGTCCATTAAGATCAAAATTTTCATTGGACATAATATTTCTATGGGAAATCCTAACCGTTACCCTAACCCAATAGACGTATTGTGTCCAATGGACATGCTGTGTACAATAAACGTATTGTGCATAATAGACATAGGTTTTATTGTGTGCAGTGGACGACGACGTCATGTGAACAATTGACATAATGTGTTCAGTGGACACGATGAATCCAATAGAAACGATGTATCAAGTGCGTCCAATGTACATGTGTATTGGACACACTGTGTCCACTGTGTCCATTGGTCAATACTTGTCCATTGTGTCCATGGGACTGAATTACCATTTTGATGTCCATCAACAAGGCCGGATTTGTAAGTGTGTCCATTGTGTCCACCCAGATGCACAAGATCGATCTCCTTTGTGTCCATTGAACATGTCCATTGAACATCGAAAATGAACAAATTGTGTCCATTGGTGTTCAATGGACAAAAATACCAAATATTTTATATTCATGATGAGTGGAGTGTCTAATGGACGTCCGTCGTCCAATGGACGTCCATTAGACGTGCATTTAACGTGCATTAGACATTTTCTTATTGATGGACACAGTGGACACAATTACAAATCTTATGACCCTTTTGCCCATTTTCTTTCCTTCCTTCATACTTTTTTAGGGCAAGTTACGTGATCACTGATTTCTAATCACGTGTGTGTAAATTGGTCACATTTCACGAAGCATGCTGAATATTGTAAGTTAGTAGAAACATAACACCAATCCCACGCACTCCCTACATCCTTATCTTCGGAAAAATGTGTTCATCGCTCCTTCTACTCAATCCTAACATTGAATAACGAATGTAATATCATTGGGTGATGTACTGATGTATGAATGTAGGCTTATTTCGACTATTTCTCCCTTTTCTTTCCTACCAGCGTCAAGATATTAAATCAATGCATTATTATTCAGTATTCGCATTCAATTCTTGTGTGTCTTGATCAGGGAATTCAAGTAATCTGACATGAGTGTCAGTGGTTCCTGTCAAGTAATAAAACTGCTATCAAGTCTCAATTGATGCATTTCTGTGGTATTTCAAATGCTGACCACCATGACTGTCTCATGATAGTCATAGCGTATCTGACACCATAGCAGCATGGCGTTGCAGGCATCAGACATCAGTTGAATGAGAATCTTCTCACATGGTTTTAGTGACTGGGACTCTTGCATAATCTGATACCTGTTTATGGTGCTGAGTGCGGACGCTTCTTCTGGTGTTTAATATAGGTGCAATCCTCTCAGTCTCCAAAGAGTTGTGACATGCTTTCTCAGATCATGCACAATAAGACAGTCAGCCTGCAGCCCCCACCTCGACACCGCTAACTGGTGCATAAAGTCACAGTGTATGACGCACTTGGTTATGTTTCAGGATTTGGAGCCTCCCCATAGTGATCGTGTGAGCTGAGTATGGTTCTTCTGGAAATTTGAGCACCATGATTCTGAGACCTCAGTTAAATACCGAACACGTGACCTTTGACCTATTCACTATTCAGTGTCCACTGTGGACTCATTGTGCGCGCGGCATGTAACCCGATATTGTGTTAAAAGTGCTAAGTTAATTGGATTACATTATAACTTTAAGTGACTGTGGGGTGACACCAGGAGCTCGTACATTGTGTTATCCTCCTTTTCCAGTCTAATTTGTTGTTTTCTCACTGTTATTATGGTACCCAGGTGCAATTCTCTCTGACTCGGAATAACGTCTCATATCTTGTTTCCGTGTACCGACTCTTCAATCATTACTTTCGCTTGTCTTCTCCACCTACTCGCAATCACAGTATCACAATCACTGTATTGCTAATCTGCCTCACCACAGCCACCAGTAGCCACTGTTCTAGTGCTCTACAGTGGGTGGGTACGTGTGACGTGCACTTTGAATCTGCCGTTGAGTAAAGGTCGGTTACAGTGACATGATATTAGAAGCATCTCGTATTACTGATAAGAAGCTCTTATCGATGGGGTTTCTGGTGTTGTGGAATGTAATGCGATACCGCTAACACCCCAGTCCCTGCTCTTATCTCACACTTCTATATTGTCCTCGCATCTTTATGTCTTTCTCTTCACTCCCAAAATCCGTTTATATTTCCGGAGTTTTTATTGCATCATTTTCCATCAATCATAATATCCACTATACACTAACCCCCCATCTTCTCAACTAGCCACAACAACACCATGTCTTGGGACTCATACGCCGACTCTCTGATCGGGGGATACTGTGAGCATCATGCCGACAAGATGGCTATCATCGGTCTCGACTCCGCCTCTTGCTGGACCACACCTGGTACCCCCACCACTCTCAACATTTCCCCCGAGGAGGCAGCAGCCATCGCCAACGTGTTCAAAAACTGGGAAATTTCCCGAGTCCAGAGCACATTCTCCAGCGGTATTTTCGTGGAGGGAAAGAAGTACCGGTTCCTGAGAGCCGACGATGATGATAAGCTGGTCGTGGGAAAGCTTGCCGAGAACGGTGCAATCACGCTCCAGAAAGCCGAGCAGTGCGTGCTTGTGGCTCACACCGCCGAGGGGAAGCAACAGGGCAAAGTGAATGATGGCACTAGCAAGATGGTTGAGTACCTCAAATCTGTGGGATACTAGGAACTGTAAATTGGGGGACTTTTGGGGCGTTGTTTTCTAGCTAGCTGTTTTAATGTGTTTTAAAGTGTTTCCTCAGTGATTTGTTGGAGTGATTTTTTCTGGTAGTTACACCAATTTTTTGTTGACTTTTAGTTCTATAACTTTAAGTATTACTTAACATCTTCAAGTCCAACTTACAATTACATAATCGAGGTCATTTCTTAAGTTTGTCATCCTGATGGCTGATCCACGCAGTTCTTATGATCTCCTATCGAATTCGATGTCATGTCGTCATGACTCATCGTCGAAGTATTCCCAAGTTCAATAATCATTCCGGGCTACCCTTTTCATGAGTTTATTTCATGATACAGGATATTGAAATTCAAATATTGCCACTTGTAGATTTTCCTAAAAGTAAAAACTTCTTCGAGACAATGCAGTGTGTTTTAATTTGTTTCGGTGCTAGTAGTTAAATCTAAATTGGCTGAACTTTCCAAGTTAATATGCTCCACAGCCCGTCGGCCCATGGTTCGCTCAATCACAATTGACATGGTCATGTTGCCGGGTTTTGTCACTGTCAGTGTCAGACTCAGATTTTATCTGACTTCTGTTTCTCGCGCGCGCGAGACGGAATCGGAGAAAGAGAGTTCAGATGAAATCTGACAACCCCAAGGAAGTATCTCCCTTGGGGATCATAATCCTTTTGTGGGCCCCTCGGGCCCAAGCTCTCTTTATAAATAAGTTGAAGAAGGGAGGCTAAAGTTAACAATAAACATGAATCTTAATCAGAATACTGAATAGGAGTTATACTTATTCCCAATCTCAAGATGCACTGATGAAAATATGAAATGTAATTCGCGACATCTCGTCTGGAATCGGGATATCATCAAAGAAATGATAGGATTCCCATGTCATGTCATACTCATTGAGACTGAGTCAGACAGTCACTATTTTATTGGAACACTCGCCAAAAACTTACTTAACGCGTATGTGTACACATGGAAAAAAGGGCGGATGGAAGGAAAAATAGACGCGCAATTGTTAGCAATTGTATGCAGTCTCACTGTAAAGTGCGCGTCTTTTTCTTACCGTCCATTCTTCCTTCCATGTGTACACATACCGGTAACCATCATCATGATCAAAGAAAGGCTAAGATTTGAAAACTTCTATTAGTTATTAAGAAATCAATATAATCTGCAGTTATAATTCAACTAAAACTTGAATGTTCTTAGTCCAAATTGTGATAGCAAAGCAAGTTCAACTTCAAGAACGGCGATTCCTTGATTGTTTGTCAATCATGAATGTGAGAGGAAACTATCGTCGGACTCTACAAATGAGACAGCTCCAAGCGAGTCCACACATGACAACTCCAAATATCCAGAGTGCCGCCATGTTCGGCCACCACATTGTTCCCTGAGGAATGGATATATGTCACTGTGTCAGACAGTCAGTACATATTGGAACACTCGCCAAAAAGTTATTACTTAACCAAAAGGTTATTACTATGGGCATCCGTTTGATAATGCAAAAGACGGACTTTTGATTGAGAGAATGCACTAGAACTCACTGGATTAATTCCATATCGGAGCAGAACGTCAGTTCCGTTGTTAAAGAAACAAGGGTGATGAGGACAGTCTGAAAAACAAAGACATTACTACGTATACTTATATAGTAGGGGTTGCGGAACAAAGTGATGAGGTCAGTGAACTGTCCCAAATAATCCATATCATATTCATAGCAAACGATAAATGTCACTGGTCAAAGACCGAATAACGAATTCTCACCCAGCTCAAGTCCTTGAAACTCGTTGATCATGAGCATGTCAAATCCATATCTAATCCAAGAGATGTACTTCACAGGGAGGAAATAAATAGGAGTCGATCTGCAATCATTGGATTAGGATCATGACACTCACGAGGCACAATTCAAGATGTTAAGATTCAGTCATTGTCAATACCATGCCACTTCAGTCAATATCATTTCAGTCAATATCATTTCAGTCAAAAGCACTTCATAGCAGTCACTTCATATCAGTCACTCACTCGTCATTCTGGTAGAGTCCACCAAAGAGGAAGAATGGCATGATGACAGGAGCCGTTAGAGCCCCTGCTATCCTCACATCACCAGTCCAAGCCGAGAGGAACCAGCCTAGTCCAGTGGAGGACCAGGAAATCCCGATACACGCGAGGACAGAGATAAAAAACGCACTCACGGACTTCTTCAGACCTGTCAGAAACTGTCATAGTCAAAATATGCAGAATATCACACTTCTGGGATATAATAGATAGCCTGGAAAGTTAACATGATGATTCATGTTTCCTAGTAGTAGAAGTAGTTATATTAGAGAAAATAGGGGGTGGCAAATGTAATCGGTATGCGTACCTATCATGAAGTAGCAGATAGCCAGCTGAATGAGCGGCAAGCCCACAAGATACGGAAACTCGGCAAATATCTTGGAAATGAAGTAGGGAATCGTCGTGTACATGCCATTCTGGTATTCTCTCTTCACAACCGGCAGCTCCAGTGGGATAGACTGAAGTACAGGGAAAATTTGGGTAACAATTGGCGAAGTAGGGCGTGGTCATTGCAGCATCATAATTGAAGACGTGTTGCCACTACAAAACAACGTGTCTTCAATTATACGAACCATGGTTTGTATGAAAACATTTCCGAACGTGAAATACACCACGATGTTGAAGAGCACACCACTCTTGTTTTGGGCAGCGGTCTGGTCATTCTTGGTGTCGTAATATGCTAATCCACACAACAATCCAACAATCTGGATGGAATTAATGTAAATTACAATGAACACTCACTCACTCAGACAATAATACTACTAGTGAATAAGTCACTCAGCCTTCACTCAATCACTCACAGTCACTCGTCACTCACTCACAGTTACACATTATAACTCACTATAGTCTGGATAATCCGAGTCCGGGTGTAAGCAGGGTTCCGCACAGTGTTCAGGAAACTTCTCTTGAAATTCTCACCCACTTGCCTCCACTTTGAGGATCTGATTTCGCTACCACTAAGAGAGAACCGTCCTCAAATATTAATCAACAATTGATTCGGAATTATAAATGCCCTGCCCTTTTCTGACATGACCAATGAATGCATTTCATACGGACAAATTACTGCGTCCGCTAAATGTCCAATTTCCATGTCTGCAGTATCCACTCAATATGCGGCAAGAATCTAGCCCTACTTTTCCTGGTCCAGGTTTAATTCCAATTCTTATGACGTCAGATGGAGGGAAATGTCACTCACTTGATCTCAGTCCTTCCGAATCCATCCATGGAAAGTCCAATCGTCATTTGAACCTTTTTATAGTCTTCAGATCTTTTGTAATAGTCAATCATTCTCTGGCGATGGTAGGTAGATTAAAATTGAATGAATATTAATAACGCATTTAATCTGTCATGAGCATTTGTCATGCGGTTAATGAAAAATGGCAATCACGGGGAAGTAATATTTCGTTTAACCGTATGCAATGATTAATGTGCATGAGTTTTTGGGTGGAATATATGACTCGCACTGCTCACGTATGTAATAGAAATGTCATCCTTTCTCTCGCTCTAACTATTATAAAACTGAGAAAAACTTGCAAGAACTGAGCTTGAACTGGAAACTGCACATATACACCAGGAATGACCACTTACCCTGCATTTGTTCCTACAAGCCTCTTCATCCCCTGGCCGAATTGCGAGAGTGAAGATGTAGTGGTCGGCTGGGTTGTAGTTGGTGGGACAAGGCATGCCATATCTAGCAAAGTAATCCAGAGCAGCGCTCGATTCGCCCAGGAACGCTATCTGTCCCTCGGACACCAGACACACCCTGTCAAACATGGCAAACAATTCCGATGTTGGCTGATGTATTGTACACAGAATAGTGCGGTTAGCTTTGGCCAGCTTGCTCATCAGACTGACTACACTCTCTGCCATATAGGAGTCCAGTCCGGATGTCGGCTCATCGATAAAGAGAAGTGGTGGGTCCATGAGAAGCTCGGTGGCTACCGATAGCCGCTTTCTTTCCCCACCTGTGGGGGACGAGTAGTTGGTGATGGTGGATATTATCATGAGATGGGAATTGTGATAGGGGGTGAATGACCTATCATGTCAAATGACAGATGTTGACACTGTCACAGTTGCTGTCACAGTTACTGACATTGTCACAGTTGCTGTCATTGCTGTCACAGTTACTGACATTGTCATGGTTGTTGACACTGCCATGTGACACTGCCATGGTTGCTGTTATTGTCATGGTTGCTGTTATTGTCATGGTTGCTGTTATTGTCATGGTTGCTATAGACACTTGCCTGATATTCCCCTAACGAGTCCCCCTGGATAACCCACTAGACTGTTCATCACTTTCAATAATCCCAACTTGGACAGCGTCTTGAACACTTTCTCTTCCTTCTCATAGCTCCTCACTGTTCTATCCATCCGTAGATTAGCCTGAGGTTGGAGAAACTTGTTATTTCACAGTCGACATTTGTCAATGCCATGAAAACACACACAACAATAAATAGAGATTATCGCCTGGGGCCGAAATTTGAACTGAACATTGAATTACTCCCTGACTTTATAATAATAAGTCCCTTCTAAAAGAATCTCCTGGCTCACAGGTAGGTACTAACATGGAACATCATGACTTCATAAACAGTCATTGTGCCGATGAAGTAATCTTCTTGTTGCACATACGCACTGATCAACTTGATGCTATCCTTATCCATCTCCTTACCATTCACATTAATTGCACCTGTAATTCATCATGTTATGATTGATCACGTGAGACACTCTTCACACGTGAGTACACTCTTCACACGTGATGTCACACGTGCCACATGATGTCACTAATCACGTCATGCTCAGGATGTGAGCAATCACAGTGACCCACATCAGAAACACGTGTACCCTGGTCATGGCTAAACTTCGCTACCTAGTGTCATGTGCAAGTCATGGTAACACGTCCTATAGCTTGTACTGCTGAGTGCTCAACCTACCAGAACACTTGAGTTTAGCCTCATTGCGGAAAGCGAGTGTGTTGAGCAGTGTGGTCTTGCCCGCCCCACTAGCCCCCATTATTGCCATGCATTGTCCTGGCTCCACTATGCCACTCACTGAAAATAGTTATGTGGTGGTGACTGACTCACTCAGTTGATTAGGGGAATCAACTGAGTGAGTCGTGAATAGTTGTTGCGACAGTGTTCATATCAGCTGGGGCGTTGAATTGACCCACTCAATGCTTTGTAGATGTTGCTGTGCATGTCAGTTACCTATAGACTCCAGTTGCCATTGCCCGAAATTAATTAAAATTTGTTGCAGAAGTGGCCAGACATGTTGTCAACTGGGAGCACTGGTGTCTGAACACTTAACAGAGTTAACTTGGCACTTAATAATCCCAGCATTAAACTGGGTAAACGCAAGGCAACTACAGGATTTGCCACAAGACGGATAGCCATCGGAAATATGGTGTCTTTAAAGATTCTTATAATTTTGTTCTTTTTAAAGCACAAAATTAATTCCAAAAATCTCCTTAAACTGTTGCCAGAGTATTAATATAGGTAGTGGGAGGTATAGTTTATGGATCAAGTTTCCGAAATGGGAATGCTCCGTAGACAGGGACTTTGACGAAAATATCAGACAAAAATTGACAGATATTTAAGTCATCAGAAGACGATCCAGCCCTATAATGTATGCTATGGATCAACAAGTGGTATTCTGGTGATGCTATTGGTGCTGTCAGATATGATAAATATCTGTGATTTTATTTAAATGTCTGTGATCAGAGGCTGAGTCCAAAGGGTTATCATCATGAAAGATAGCATATTCTAAATCAAGTGAACACCTCGTGTGGTGTGAGAGAAGTGGTGTCTATGATGGTGTCACTCATTCTCACCTCCTTTGAGAATATCGACCATCTCTGGGTCATCGGATGACCGGAAACAAGAAACCCGGGTATTTTCCCTCTTAGCAGTGACTGAGACATCCACCCAGGACAGTGTTACTCGTGAAAATCTCTCGAACCTTCCACCATCTTCCAGCTGAGAGAGTGGTAGTGTCAATGTTAATAAAGTGGTATCAATAAATCTGTGAACTAAGCTGGAATACTGAATGTGGTAACATTTGAGCTTTGTGTGTGATATAATACCCAAGTACCGTGTGATTTGACAGCTTGTCGAATGTTCCCGCGCTGCGTGACCCAAATACTCCGCGCGCGCTGCGCGTCTCCGTGGTTCACGGACTTTTCAGTTCACTGAGTAGAACAGGGGCGCGCAACGTGTGCACATTGTCGAACATACCGTGTTGACAGTGAAAGAGTCGTCGCCGATAGACACACTGAATGGAGGTAGTTCCTCGAGGTGATTTGAGCATTTCCTCACTGGAGGTTGAGAAAGGGAGTGACTGTCTGACGCATACAAGTCGTCAATATCTGCTGCCTGGCGAGAGAAAACCCATCAGATATGAGAAGGATATGAGTTTGTCACGTGACACGTGATGAAAGGAACACGTGCTACTCACGTGGTTGTCATTGTTGTCATAGCAACTTTCATCATCATCCTGGACGAGTGATTCCTTGTCAAGATGGTGTAGGAGCGAGTGTTTACTCGTATCGTTGTAGCNCTCGAACCTTCCACCATCTTCCAGCTGAGAGAGGGGTGGTGTCAATGTTAATAAAGTGGTGTCAATAAATCTGTGAACTAAGCTAGAATACTGAATGGTGGCAACATTTGAGCTTTGTGTGTGATATAATACCCAAGTACCGTGTGAATTGACAGCTTGTCGAACATACCGTGTTGACAGTGAAAGAGTCGTCACCGATAGACACACTGAATGGAGGTAGTTCCTCGAGGTGATCTGAGTATTTCCTCACTGGAGGTTGAGAAAGGGAGTGACTGTCTGACGCATACAAGTCGTCAATATCTGCTGCCTGGCGAGAGAAAACCCATCAGATATGAGAAGGATATGAGTTTGTCACGTGATGAAAGAAACACGTGCTACTCACGTGGTTGTCATTGTTGTCATAGCAACTTTCATCATCATCCTGGACGAGTGATTCCTTGTCAAGATGGTGTAGGAGCGAGTGTTTACTCGTATCGTTGTAGCTGTTGTAACTCATGTAAGTGACGTGTACACCACTTCTTCCCTATAGGGGAGGGGGAATGTGTGACAATGTCACTGCGGTGCCAAAATCACTGAGTTGTGCGTGAGTTTGCGGCAATATTTGATGTTTCAATCAGAGAATATTGATATGACAGCAAAAACTTTAAATTTTGACAGCAAAAACTTTATATTTTTATTAAGCAAAAACTTGATATTTTTATTAAGCAAAAACTTTATATTTTTATTAAGTATCATGGAAGATCGAAAGCTACGCTAACCTACAAAATTACAATCCGTTTAAACTTTAAACTGTATGTCAAAGATTAGGATAACTCTTTAAAGCATGTCTACCGGAAGCGAATACAATCAATACGACCCAAAATCAGGAATAGGGAAACTCATTTAAATGGATTATCGATGAACAAACTACTCAATTAATTAGATATCGTGTACGTCGTGGTTTCTGGTTACACCTATAATTTGGTGTCAATAATTGATGATAGATTAATGATTAATTGGGCAACGCTTGTACATGGATGGCAGTTGAGTTAGACGAAAGAAGCATACAAAATCATAATAACAACTTGAATTGGTCATGGCTAACAGGAAACGATTACACTTTCCCTTCTCTTCAACGAGATAACAGGGGATAGAAGATAAGCGAACCTTTAGTGTGTGAGTGTAAGTTTCTGAATTTCAAGCATCGCCGAGATAATCAATAGTCTTGTGTAGAAGAAGATTATCAACAATTATCAACAATTTGAATCAATTGTTCCGGTTCGGTCGTATGAAATTATATCAATGACCCCCTGCTGATCTCCTGCTGACCCCCTACTGACCCCCTGGTGAACCCCTACTGACCCCCTGGTGAACCCCTACTGACCCGCTGCTGAACCCCACTGACCCCCTGGTGAACCCATTGATATATTTTCATACGACCAATTGTTCATTTCCGGATGTTAGATAAAAACCGGCAAATGTCCCATGAAACAGAGATTGATAATTCAATGGTGAAATTAGTTATAAGCCACACATGGTTTAAGTGAAACTCACCATCATGTAAGACAGTAACCATTCTCTACGCTAATGGTAACATTTCTCTACGCATCCCCCGTCATTGTATTGGTGTCGTGTCCCATTTCGGCATACATACGTTGATGATCGTGGAATTGGCGTCATGATGCTTCCTGGAAATGTCAATAAATAGTTGTGTGTCAATAAATAGTTGTGTGGGGGTTTGCGTATGGGGGTTTGCGTGAGTGTGTGTGTCTGTGTGTGTGTGTCTGTGTGAGTGTTTTATAGTAGAAACTCACCGTCATCAATGCTAGGCTTTGACCAGCTGTCAGAGTGGGGTGTGGTCATCGCCATACAGCGTTCATTTTTTGTCATTCTAAGTGGGATAGCTGATTGTTTATCTGACACTTAACAAAATTTATGTCAATATTAATCGATGGAAATTATTAATGCATCAAAAATTGCCAAAATAGGTGATATCTGTGCACTGCAGTGACTACGCCAAAACCACATGTTTCTTGAATATCAAAAACACGAATCAATCCAATAAAATCACATACATCAAGGAGGAGTTCTGAGCTACCAAACAACAAGAGAAGGAAGAAAGTAGAGAAGACAACAGAGTACAGCTGATACTTATGTGTACAGCTGATACTAATATATAGGAAGGGTCACTCCAAAAATATATTCAGTTCAGTCTTCGCTCTACACAGGGTAAAGTCCTACTTTGGTTATTTAACGGGATACCGTGGTCAGTTTATAATCGAATTCATCATGATGACAGGACACTACCGTAGCAACAGGTTGCTATGATAATGAGTTGCTATGGTGATAAGTTGCTATGGTGATAAGTTGTATCAACACCAGATGGGGCAGATCATCTTCTCACTCTACAGAGGAGACAAGACCACCCGAACATGGCGAGAATCGCACCAAACATGAAGAGAGCAAAGACATTGGGCCACCATAACTCTGTCTGAATGTGATGACATATCACAATAATGGGTTACAAGTTACGGGGGTTACCAAAGATCTCGAAAACTGTTCAAGTTGCTATTGAGTAAGGTTTACATAGAGTGGTACTTACTACTTACCGGGTCAAGACCAAACTGTTCGAGAATTGCTGTTCCGTTAGGACATGGAGAAAAGTCGATACAATCTGGGAAACAATTCGCTGTATTATCAACAGATACTGATAAGGAGGTGTCAGGTATATAGTCGTGTAATAGTTTGAGCCGGTACATACCTAGTTCAAGATCCTTGAGCTCATTGACCATCAGCATGGAGTATCCATATCGGAACCAGGATGTCCACTTGAAGGGATAGAAGTATACCGGCGTAGAACTGTGACGTTGTTGTCATGGTAACACAAACTGTCATGGTAATACAAGACACAATATACAACAAGACGTGGTAACAACCCAACAGATTTCATCACTTACTCCTGACTCTGGAATAGACCACCAAAGAGGAAGAAGGGCATGATAATGGGTGCAGCAACAGCACTAGCTATCCTCAAATCCCCGGTCCAAGCTGCTATGAACCAGCCCAGTCCTGTGGAGCCCCATGACACGAATATACATCCAGCTACACACGTGAAGAAGGCCCCAACATCCTCCCTTAACCCTGCCAGGAGATATTGTAGTAGCGTGATTTATTGTTTTTGACGTATAGTTTCTTTTCAATGGTCAACCAGGATTCGTGTGGACCAGGATTCGTGGCGTACGGTAACCTACCTATCATGAAGTAGGAGATAGAGATCTGTATGAGAGGTAACATTATCAGGAAGGGTATCTCTGTCACTATCTTAGAGATGAAGTAGGGAACTGTCGAGTACATTCCGTTCTGATACTCCCTTCTTACCACTGGTAACTCCATCGGGATTGCCTAGTGGAGTGTACACTGTACATCACAATTGCGTGTGTGTGTGTGTGTTTGTGTGTGTGTGTGT